>PVHP010000844.1:0-83266 GCA_004024765.1 Zapus hudsonius | reverse complement strand
AATCTATCAGAATACATTCATTTGTTTGTGGGGAACACCTGTATCAAACCATGACAAGAGTTGAGTTTTAATTAGTTGATAGCTCAGTAGAAACAGTGAGATGTGGTTGTCAGAAAAGCTACTGTAAAGACGTGAGTCATATTAAGATATGTATAGAAATCAAGAGCTCCCTACCATGGTGAGCCCAGGTCCGTCCGGAGAATGGTAGTCCCCTCAAACATTACATTCTCGGCATAGCAGGACAGAGACCCAGGAAGGCAAGGGGCGTGAAGTGCCTTTTATCCAAAAAAACAAACAAAAATAACCTGAATAAATTAGCTGGGTTAGAGAAAGTTTGGGAAAGAAACCAGTGTGAACACTCTGTTCCAATGGAGTGTGCCAGAGTTTGGGAAGGGTACCAGTGTGAATACTGTTCCAGTGGAGTGTGCTGTTGGGTGGGAGTGAGCTCCACCTCCTGGTGCTGGTTAAATAGCTTGAGGAGAGATTAGCCAGGGATGGTGTCTGAGAACCCTACTGGTCCCTGGAGATCTTGTAAAAGAAGTGGAGAGCTAGAGGCAGCCTAACCACAGTGGCTTTCCAAAGCTGCATCCTGAATGAGTCAGCACTGACAAAGAAGCAGGTGAGCTCTGGTGTCTGGCCAGTGCAGGCAACTTCCCCAAATGCCAGCTGCTGTTACTCAGAACCTTGGTCGTCACCAGCCATTGTACCAAGCATCCAGAGCCCTTGGCTCTGCTGGACCCAATGAAGGTTCTGTGGAAACAGTTGGTGGTGAACACAGACCTGGGTGCTCTGAGCCCTTGGAGCAATCTGTTCCTGCAGGTCATATTCGGCTAGAGAACTTGTTCCTGACCTCGTGAGAGACCCTGCCTCTCTAGTAGGACAGCCCTTAAACCTTGCACATCGCCTAACCTGTCATTGCGTCCCTGTCACTCAGGACACCTGGTGGCATGAGACAGGGCCCTCACAGCAGCTACACATCGCCTCAGGTAATTGGCTGCTGATAACCACACTTCCATTAACACTGTAGAGAAAAATTAAACAGTAGATATTTCCTTGCTTAAAATGCCCTCGTAGACAACTTAAAATGCTTCTTTTGTGAAGAATTACTCACTGGAATCTTGTGAAAAGAGAAATATCAATTATTTAAGTCCAAATATAAGAATGTGTGGCTTTTTATAGGACATTTTATATTTTTGTAACCATTTAAGAACCATAACTCTGTACTCTTACATAGATTAAAATTTGAATGCTAGTCAAACAAGTTATTTTAAATCAAATAAAAAGGTATTACTAAATTTAAACTGGCCACAGCAGCAAAATTTAGTTAAGACATTTTTTTCCTACCTGTATAGGAAAAAAATGTTCCAATAATATCAAGGAAAAATATGAATGAAGTAATAATTTTACCTCATCCTCTGTGGCTCTGGAGGTAATATCAGGAATTCCAGGAACAAGGATGACTGGATAATTAACTACATGGCAGTGTGCTGTCACTACTCCAGAGAAAGGAACTTGTCCCTAAGAGGCCTGCTAGCAGAAAGGAGCTTCATCATCTAAACATGACCCCTGTGAGCTGGGTGTGGTGGCACACACCTCAGTGGGCAGAGGCAGGAGGACTGAAAGTTCAATTCCAGACTGGGCTACATGATGAGATCATCTCAAAAACAAAACAAAAATCCAACTTGTGTGTTATCTTTACTGTCCCTGCTTCTAAAAAAAAAAAGAAAGAAAAAGAAAAAAAGAAGAAAGAAAGAAATATAATGATCAGTCTGCTAATTGAAGTCAGCACTGATAATAGCTTACAGTCCTTCATTGCCTCCCACTTACAATAGATCAATCCTTTGGCTTTCAATAGAATCCAGTTAATTTACAGTAATAGCTGGAAGACTGGCTGGTAAATTACGAGTTTTGTCAATTACTAGGCAGAAAAATTAATTGAATGACACTGAGGCAGTATGAGAAACATATCTTATTTCTTGTTTAAATGAACATAACTTACTTTGCATTGCAGTTTGGACATTGTAGTCCCTTAATGCATTGAATAGACTACTGAGTTGCAGTTTCTTAGCATAATGGAGGTGACTGGAGTTGGCTGCCATTAAACAGCTCCCAAGGACAAGGGGGACATTTCCAGAATAGACTGAAGCCTTTGCTAAAGATCGGAGTGCAGTGAGTGTACCTGCCTCCACAAAATGCAGCACCACACTGGTACAGCCAGGGCAGGGCAGAGTAAAATCATCTATACTAGCCAAACATGAGGCCAGCCTGGGACTGCAGAATGAGTTCCAGATTAGCCTGGGCTAGAGTGAGACCTTACCTTAAAAAACAAAACAACAAATATATAGTCTCAAACTAGTCTTTCTTTAATTGAATTGCATGATGGCCTCTGTCCCAGAGGCACCATACACCCCAGAGCATCACCATAATGGGAGTTGCAGGCCCTTTCTGAAATACGAGAGAATCCCAACCATCTCCACTTAAGGGAGGGTCCTCCCACTCCCATGTGAGCCATTGGACTCAGTTGTATTCTGAGCAGAAACAGACTGCTGAAGAAGTACACTGGGCTAGGCTCTGGATGACAATGAGGCCTCCAGTTAGAGCCATCGGGTTGGACAGTCTGCTCATTGTAAGGTATAGTACTTTTCTGTCACTGTGACAAAACATTGGACAGAAATAACTTAAGGGAGGAAGAATTTATTGGGGCTCATGGTTTCAGAGGTTTCCATCCATAATCCTTGGCTTCACATTTTCTGGGCCTATGGTGAGACGACATCACGGCAGCAGGACCATGTGGCAGGGGCTACTCCCATCATGGCAGACAGAAAGCAGAGAGAAGCTAGGACCTGGGGCCAGATGTAACCTTCTAAAGCACAGTTCCAGTGGCCTCTGTCCAGGTTCTCGGTATTTATTCAAAGAATTGGAAAAGACACAGAAAGTAAAGCAACAAGAAACTTTATTGGGTAAAATGATAGTGAAGTTTTGAATCCACTGCTAAAAGGGACAGTGGCCCACTGGTGAGCAAGTACTCAAGGACTTCAAGAAGTGATCTGGGGCTTCTGTTTATAGGCTTTTTAGGGGAAGATAGACCGGTTGCTATGGGTAGTTTGGGTGGTCATCTTGTTTGATTGACAGCTTGGGGTTATATAATCTTTACCATGCATGTCCCTTCCATGATGCATCTGATTTTAATCATTTTATGCATAGGCATATGATAGTAAATAAAGGATTTCTTCCTAAAAGTTCACTTAGGGGACACAGAGTGCCTTACTGTGCCTGTATCCAAAACCATTCCTGGCTGGATAGGCCCTGATATTTTGATCCTTGATTTATCTAAGAACAAATTTGAATAGGAGCTGACCACAAAAGGGGAGTAACTGAGAGAAGACATGTGTCCCATTGTTTGAACAGGATGGCCATGCAGTTTGATGCAAGTGGGGTCAGTGGGGGGGGGGAGCCTCAGATTCCCAACAGGTTGCTGGGTGCATTGTTTAGGTATTGGGAATGTTACTGTCCAAGCTACGTGCAGTCCCAGGCAGCTAAACTGATTCCTTATGCTTTCCTGCCTCATATTTGCCCCACCTCCTGAAGTGTCTATTAATAACTTTCCAAAATAATGCCACCAGCTGGAGTGCTCAAGCATGAGCCCTCCATGGAGAGGGCACTTCATATCCGAATCATCACATGGGGGAGAAACATAGGAACAATTTGCAATCCCCCAAATATGTCAAGGGACTATGAATGGAAGAGCAGGTCTGTGGCATAGGGGTGAGGCCATGTGCCCCCAAGGGCAATTCATGGTGATGAACAAGGGCAGACAGCACCACCAAGAAAGACTCCAGTTCTGGTTCCTTCAGAGCAGCAGGTGGGCTCTGAAGAGTTAGTGCAGGGTGCCAAGGACAGAAATGAACACGACATCCACCTGATTACAGAAAGGCGTGGATAGCCAGTAAACCGCCCTGTTCCAGAGAAGCTCTGAGCATGAGCCCATGCTGATTGATTCCCACCTGAACTGTGTAGCAACTATCCTTTCAGCCACCACTTACTATGGGTAAGTGGATGGATTAGGATTATCTCCACCACCACCCCCCAAAAAAATCTCCTCTTGAAACCCCAGGCATGTCAGGAGAAGAAGGTCTACCATCTGGTCCAGTGAGCCACAAGAGTAGTCGGTTCATTCTCCTGTGACTTCACACTGCCCAGGCTGAGTCCTTCCTTCACAGGCTGGGCATTTGTCCAGGGACAGGAGTGACAAGCATGACACCCCTAGACCTAAGTCCATCCTTGCTGGGTTCCTTCAAATGCTCTCATCCAAAAGGCCAGGCATGCAGGGGTACTGCAGGTCACCCCAGCTGGAGGCCAGAACCCATGCTCTACCGTGTTCTCCCCAGCCCTCCTGACTGTCAGAGACAGACATTGGCATATCCGCACTCGTCTCCAGTGACATTACAAGTAGAAGCGCTGGCTTCTCACTGCTTTTTACTTCCCATTATCCAATCAGAGGAGCAAAGGAATGACCATTACAGAAGCCCTCCTCTATCCACAGTACATTCCAAGACCCCTAGTGAGTGTCTGGAATCACATGAAGTACTAAACCCCATAGTGCCAAATATTTTCATACGTATACATACTTATGATGGTGTTTTATCTCTAAGCATAGTGGGTTGGAGAGATAGCTCAGCAGTTAAGGTCCCAGGTTCAGTTCCCCAGTACCTATGTAATCCAAATGCACAAGGTGTGCATGCATCTGGAGTTTGTTTGCAGTGGCTAGAGGCCCTGGCATGCCCACTACCCCCCTCATATAAATAAGATATAAAAAAAAACCCAAGCAAGATTCAGGAGAACCCTGCCTCACAGAAGGTATAAGCTGAGGACTAACTTTGCAAGTTGTCCTCTGACCTCCACCTCCATGCTATGACATGCATATGCCTAAAATCATATGAACACACACACCAAAAAATTTTAAAGAAATCTATTTCTAAATATGAGAGCATACCATTAAAGAAACCCCAAATCAGAGGCTGGAGAGATTGCTCAGTGGTTAAGGCTCTTGCCTGCAAAGTCTAATGTCCTGGGTTTGATTCCCAAGTGCCCATGTATAACCAGTGGCACATGCATCTGGTGTTCATGTGCAGTGGCTAGAGGCCCTAACACACTGTCTCTCCTCTCTCTCTCTGCTTGCAAATAAAATATTAAATTAAGCATAGCAAGGGATTAACAGTAATAGCCAAAAAGGTGGACTAATTAAAGCAACATGCTATGATAAAAATTTGCATTGTGGGCATTATTAAGTAAAGTTTGGGTTACTTGAACATAGATACTATGAGCTAAAGCAAGAGGGCTGCTCTGCTAGGTAGCTAACAGGACTGGGTGCTGGATGGACATGCTAGGCAGAGGGATGAGTCATTGCTGTGTGGGATGCAACAGGATGGCTTGAGATTTCACCAAGCTGCTTAATTTAAAGCATGTAGTTTAAAACATAAATTGTTTATTTCTGGAATGTTCCACCTCATAGTTTCAGATCATGGCTTTGAAATTTGAAGGTCCTTAAGGGCTCCATAAGCACCCCAGGCTTAGGCTGTGGGTCCCAGATCCCCCTCCTCACCCATGGTTTCCAGCTGACTTTCATGGGTTCAGAGCTAAGCTGGATGGGCTGACCAGCTGGAGAAGTATGGGCAGGTCCCAAATCCTTACTTTTTGCAGAACCCAGAGGCCAAAGGCCTATGTGCTAAGGACCAAGGGAGGCTGCTTCTCTACTTGGCATTAAACTTCATTCTGATTTGTATTATTTATGTCAAGCTCAGAGAGGTTCTGTTCCTTGCCAGGTGTCAGATGACTAAAGCTTTTTAAGAAGAATCTGAGGCCTCCAGTAGAATTATACCAGATAAGGTACATGAGTGATTGCTTTTGAAAGTTGTCTGTAATTCTCCAAGGGTCTGTCTGTGAGGATCTTATCAGGCAGCTTCGTAAGAATTTCAGAAGTTGTTTTTTTCAGACAGTCAAGGTGAAAAATGAGGCTTCCCAAAGAGATACTCTTTGCTGGGGCTGGATAGAGAGCTGATTTCAAACTGCCAAGGCTTTAACACTGAGTAAGGTAAACTAAGGGATTGCAGCGCCCCGGCCCTGCAGGGGTCTCCATCTAAGGTCATACAAACTCTGCAGGAAGACCTGCCCACCAGCATCCCAGTCCCCAGTCTCTGCCTTATTTCATGGCATGGACAATATGACTACAGAGGGAGGGGAACTCCTACAAGTATCTTTATGTTTATAGAACAGAAAACCAGGCCGCAACTACTGAAGTGACTTGCTTAAGTCCCATGAAAGTAGCAGTGTTGGGGCTGGAGAAATGGCTCAGCAGATAAAGGTGCTTGCTTGAAAAACCTGGTGGCCTGGGTTGGACTCCCCACTCCCTACATAAAGCCAAATGAACAAAGGGGTGCATTGCAGTGTCAGGAGGCCCTTTGTGCCCATACTCGTTTACTCTCTCTCTCTCTCTCTCTCTTCCTCTCTTTCTCTCTCAGATAAATAAATAAAATATTAAAAATGAAAGTAGCAGCAAGAGTGGTGACACACACTTTTAATCCCAGCAGTTGGTTAGGCAGAGGAAGCAGGATTGCAATGAGTTTGAGGCCACTCTGAGGCTACATAGTGAATTCCAGGTAAGCCTGGGCTAGAGCAGGACCCTACCTTGAAAAAACTATAGCAACTACAAAAAAAAAAACAGTAGCAATGTTAAAATATTGCAAACCTCTCTTCCTAGCTGTTAATACATTTGTATGTGTGTACATATATTCCCCATCCTGAAACAAGGTCATAAGCAAACTTGACCATGTAACACACAAACCACGGCAATATTCGCTTCAAGTTCTGAACCTGGGGTTGTCAAGGCATTAGCTCAAGAAATCCTCAAAAGGCCTCTACATTGCTGAGGAAGAAACCAGGATTTCTGGGTTACAAAGACACTGGTTGTGGAGGTCCAGTGTAATGCCAGCCCGTGGTAAGCGTGTGCTAGCATGGCCTCATAGAGAGGCCCTTTCTTGAGAAATTCTGGGTACCTGCACAGCCCAGCTCCATCCAAGGCCTCTCTGCACATTCAGAAACCTGTGAGAAAGATGCCACTTCTCCTTCCACAGAATGGGAAACTGAGGCTGGATAAGACAAACTTATTCCAACGCTTACTGTCAATAAACAATAGGCCAGTATTGAAAGCAGATCTTTCTGAGTAAAACCTATAACTTGCCTATAAAGGTCCCAAGTCATCTCAGGTTTCTGCTGTGACCCTTGCTTGTCTTTCACTACTTCAGTAAGTTGTGGGTGTGAAACACCAACTAGAGACACATGAGCAGAATTCTTTGTCATCGTTGCTGTTACTAATCCCACACCTTTCCCTGGGTAGGGTCCGGCTTCTGGACCATCCACTGCCCTGAAGCTAATCCAAAGACCCCACATTCTCTGTGAAAATGGTGCAGGGTTTGTGCAGACTCTGGTCAGGGGACATGGACGGGAATTACCACTTGATTTTAGGGAGCAGAAAATTGAGAGGCCTGCCACCCTCTGGGTGTTTGCAGGAGAGGGCTATCACTCTGCTTAGAATGGATGGATGGATGGACATTCTCGGTGGCAGAAGGGCTGAAGGGTTTCCCTGGCCCCTGAAGGCGGAGGGTCCAGTGAGAGGGTGATGGTAGACAGATGCCAACAGCCCATTATTGAAGCATGAAGAGCACCTCAGATTATCTAATTGCCTTTTAACGTTAACATTATTTAAGGGCTGGAGAGATGGCTCAGAGGTTAAGGCACTTGCCTCTAGTGCCTAAGGACCCGGGTTCAATTCTCCAGGGTCCACATAGGCCAGATGCACAGGCTGGCCCATATGTCTGGAGATCATTTGCAGTGGCTGGAGGCCCTGGCACGCCTATACTCTCTCTTTCTCTCTCTCTCTCTCTCTCTGTATGTATCTCTCTGCTTGCAAATAAATAAATAAAATATTAAAAATAAATAAATAAAAAAACATTATTTAAATGTTCTTATCTGAATGCAGACATTCTATGGAAGAACATCAAAGCTGCCTCACCACTCTGTCCCAAAGTGCAAGACTGTGCACCCCTCCACAGCCAGCAACAGTGGCAGATCAAACATTTGAGAAAAACCATTGTGCCTGTACTGAACACTCATAGGATTTTTCCTAAATAATAACATATGGCAACTATTTGCATAGCCTTTGCATTTTATTAGATATAAGTAATCTACAGAGTGTTTAAGGTGTGTGAGAGGATTTTAATGAATCTAAATACCATACCGTTTTACATAAGTGACTCCAGTATCTGCAGATATTAGTATCCATGGGGGACTTGGAATAGATTCCCCAAGAATACAGGGGGATGACTATTTAAATATAATTTGTGAGGTGCCACACCATTTTTGCTGTCAGCATGAATTTCTGGAGCTTGTGGTGAGGGGCTCCTTGGGGAGCTCAGGTGAACACATGCACAGAAGTCTGGGCAGGTGCTCTGGTGAAGACAGCAGCAGGCCTGGATGGAGCATGGCTGGATACAGATGGAATGGTGTGCCCTCTGCTCATTAGTCATTTATACCGGTGGGCTGCATCAGCATGGAGTTAGAGATGATTAAGTCAGCTTCAGCCTCTAGGGATGAACTCAGATATGCACAAATGCACATAAATTCCAACCCAGGAGAAAGGGGAGGGATGCGACCTCTTCAGGAACTCATGATATGTTTGCAGCTTTCATGCTCTCATTATGTACGAGGGGGCCTTCTGCAAACTCAGCAATTCCAGTGCAAACCATGTGCTTGGTTCTTTCTAGGACACAGTCACCAAGCCCTGACTGGCACTACCATGAGAGGGTTCCTTGGGCCTTTTCAACATGCTGATGCTCATTGGAGGCCCCTCAGAGAAACCCCAAGATCTCTGTGGTTGGAGCATTGTCTGAGGGAATAGAGGCAGGTACTCACTGTCCATGTGACCTGCATGTGTCCAAGGCACAGAATTTCAGCCTTGCTATCCATGTGCTGGAGCAGATGACATCTCATTTTATCCTCACAACAGCCTCGTGAAGTAGATGTTATTTTCCCCATTTTACAGGCGATACATGTGAGGTGAAGTGTAAGCTTAGAGAAAAAATAATCAACCTTTGACTGCCTTCTCTCAGCACCCCTAAACCAGTTCTTCTCAAAGTATATTCCCTGGGATCATTATCATCAGAAAAATGCTTATCTATGCAAATTCATGCCCTGCGTGGTGGTGCATGCTATTAATCCCAGCATGCAGGAGGCAGAGATAGGAGGATGCTGTGAGTTCAAGGCCAGCCTGGGACTAAGGAGTGAGTTTCAGGTCAGCCTGGACTAGAATGAAATCATACCTCAGAAAGGGAAGGTGGGAGGGAAAGAGGGAGGGAGGGAGGGAGGGAGGGAGGGAAGGAAGGAAGGAAGGAAGGAAGGAAGGAAGGAAGGAAGGAAGGAAGGAAGGAAGGAAGGAAGGAAGGAAGGACGGGCGGACAAACAAATTCACCTACTTCCCCAGCCTTGTAGAATCAGAAATTCCATAGTGATGTGTGGTGTTCATCTAGTCAAACATCTCCATGACCTGCAATCAGCTACACAAGCCTACAGTGATTACAGCAACAAGTAAGAAGGTCTTAGAACGTCACAGACTGCACCCTGGGCCCCTCAGGTTTCTGGCTTCTATTGTGTCTGTGCAAATAGCTACTCTTCCTGACTCCACCTTCAATGACATCATGAAATTGGCCTTGGGGAAAAGGGGACTTGTATTTCACAGAGGTTGGAAAACATTATAAATCAGGGCACTTTATTTTCTTCATTGCTTAAGCACACCAGCCCAGATGTCTGTGCTTCAACAAGCCCTGGGGTGGTTGGGGAGGCAAGTTCAAGTTTGAGACTTACCCCAAATGTTTCAGATGTATGCTTCCTGCAGAACGCTTACGAGTGTTTTCACTGCAGTATTAAACAATAACATATCGATTCATGGGAAATCGGACTTTTTTTGCTGTCTGCCCCCACTGAGCAACAGGTGGCCAGTGCTGAGAAGCCTTACAGTCGTGGGGACCTTACTGGGATGCACCTGAGTGCAAGGTGAACTGTAGATCCCAGAGTCCCGGCCTGTCTCACCACTGCAGCTTCTTGCCGACAAAGTCACAAATGTGGGGAAGCAGAGTGGGAGGAAGGGGCTCCAGCATCTCCTGCCCTCACTAGCTATGCGTCATAGCACTGCTCCTTTGCCTGTCCCGACTCCATCCCCTGGCCAGGAGGGAGGCTGTAGTAGGGCCTGCCTGTGGGGCTTCGGATCAAGCCCAGTCATGTACGCTAAGAGCCAGCTCCAAGACAGAAGCTATGTCTGCTTGTTATTCCCATTTTATGGATGACAGAGAGAAAACACTCAGCAAAGCACCCGGATCACACAGAGACCCACCAAGTGCCTAGACCCATCAATTACCAGTGATGGCTCTCGCCCACGCCCTCCAATGAGCGCGTTCTCTCATCCTGAGGCCCCCTACTTTGTTCCCAGTAGCTCCAGGTTCCCTAGCATGAATATAACCAGTAATTCAGTTATAACAGTTAGCAGATGGCTTATTCCTGTAATTTCTCAAGAGCAAGTATCAGTGGGTAGAGCCAGCACTTTGCCTTGATGTTGCTTAAATGAGAAAGGCATACCCTTGGGTCCCTGCCACACCAGATGCCAGCAGACCTGAGGGAGGCTCTCGTCTTCCTGTTAGAACCAGGATTTGCCCGAACGGGCCTGGCTTAGCTGCAGGTAAATGCTTCACATCACCGCTCCTCAGTTCCTGAGTTTGTGCAAAAGGAATAATAGTGTACACCGTGGGCTGTTGTGAGCGTTACTTGCAGAGTAGAGAACAGGTATGGAGGTGGGCACTGAAAGACGCAAAGCAGGTGACTGTCCCTCATCTGGGCAAGGACAAACTTAGGAATGTTGTTCCCCTACCCAGTGTGGGACCCAGATACATGATAATAGTAGAGATCTCCATAGCGAACACGAAGTTCTCACTACATGCTAGAGCCGGCTCGAAGGACTCTTCAGGCACTGAGGCATGTACTGCTCACAACACCCACACTTCAGCTGGAGAAAAGGAAACTGGGCACAGAGAAGTAAGGTAAACTGGCCTATAGCTGAGCCAGGGTTTGAATCCAGGCAGTAGGTAACAGGGATGGGGTTTAAAATGACTTTCCCATGAAGATGGCCAAAAGTGCATCTAGTCAAGCTATATGAAGTCCAATTTAAGCAAAACTGAACATGTACAAAGTGAAGAAAGTCCTCACAACAGAAGTCACTGACACACAGGAGGCTGGAAAGGACTCTGCCTGGCCTAGAGCAGTCAGTGTGGCCATGCAAACTCCATCCCTCTGGGTAGGACCCACCAAGCAGGAATCTGTCATGTGGAATGTCCTGAGAAGTGACTCACTGTCCCATTATACAGACATAAAGACTGATCTTCAGAGAAATTAAAGGTTTAACTGAGGTCACACATCCCTGAAGCCCAGCCCACCTGTCCCACACATGCTAGCATCTTGCAGTCTGACTGCCAGATTTCTGTACTAGAGCACACGGTGGAGCCTTTTCCTACAATGTGTGCAGTTGACCTGGTATCCTAAAGTTCCATATACACAGATTCAACCAGTCTCAGGTTGAAAATAGTCAGAAAAGAAGAGCCTGATGTGGTAGAACACACCTGTAATCCCAGCACTCAGGAGGCTGAAGCAGGAGAAAAATGAGTTCAAGGCCAGTTTGAGCTCAATAGGGGCACTCTGTCTCAAAAAAAAGAAAGAAAGAAAGAAAGAAAGAACGAAAGAAAGAAAGAAAGAAAGAAAGAGAAAATCAAGGGGCTTGAGAGATGGCACAAAGGTGCTTGCTTGCAAAGCTTGCTCACGCACGTTCAAATCCCCAGTAGCCACATAAAACCAGATACACACAGTGGCACATGCATCTAGAGTTCATTTGCAGTGGCAAGAGACCCTGGATGCCCATTTTCTCTCTTCTCACAAATAAATTAAAAAGTAAAATAGTCCCATCTGTATTGAATATACACAGACATTGTCAGTGTGCCGAAAGGGTATATTCTAACACCTGCTTACAAGGCATTGGCACCACAGTCGGTGAGCAGGTAATCTGCAGATGATTTGACATACACAGGAGGTGCATATGTTATAGGCAAATACTAGCCATTTTTGGAAGAGATTTGAACATTCTTGGATTTGGTATTCATTGGGGTTCTGTAGCCAGTTCACCATGGATTCTGAGGGACAACTGTACCCACCAATACCAGGCAGATGGCACCATCTAAGCTGAGGTCTTTGGGGGCATTACCTCAGGTTGGAGGTGTTTATCCATGACAGAGTGCTTGTCTGGCCTGCAAGAGGCCCTTCATTTATTCCCCAGCCCTGTGATAATACTGATAATGATGATGATGATAAAGAAGAAATTAAACACATAAAACCAAGGAGAGAAACAAAGAAAACAACAAGAAGAACAACCAACCAAACAAACAACCAAGGAGAGAAATGAACGAAACCTTGCCTTGCGAGCCATGGCCAACTGACTCACAGATCTGTGATGCTGTCCTCCATGTCACCTAGGATGCTGGCCTTCCTGTCCCTCATACTCCACACCTAGCACCTTGCTGGCCCAGAAAGACCATGATGGGCACCCCAGAGTGGGAAGGAGAGGAATGGCGGGAGCCACCCTGACACCCAAGCTGACTTCTTTGTCTATACTGGGCAGCCCTGACCCCTCCAACCATGTGTCCAGGAGGTAGTACCCACCCCATCCCACCTGGGAGCCCTGTGTGGCACCACCTCAGTGGAGAGCCCGCCCTGCCAGGGCTGGAAAGCTGGGTCCCTGGCTGAGCAACACCACACCGCCAAAGATTTCTTTCTTACATGCCTCATGTTTTCTGTTTGTCCCCATTTTAGGGATTTATTTCTCTACAAGGGACCCAGGTGACCGAACTCATTCCTGACCCTGAGGACCCAGGGAAGCACCTCTTCGAGATCAGCCCAGGTAGGCCATACCATGCAGCCCTGGGTGAAGGTCCCAGGAGGCCGTGTCGGGAGTATCACTGTGCCCTCTGCCTCCTTCCCCACAACTCTCATCCATGCAAGAACACCAGCACTGTCCCCAAGCAAAGTCCAATCCATTATCTGAAAATTAGCTTTGGGGTAAAAGGAAATATGGGTGTTTCCATTTATGATCAACCCAAGCTAAGACCAGCCAATGGGGACATCTTGGGGTAAAGATGCAAATGTAGCACTTGGAAACTTCCTTACCTAGCGCATGTGGAAGGAAGGAAGGGCCAGAGTGCCGTTCCTGGCCTGGGAAGGAGGTGATGAGGCAAGGCCAAAGCAGGAAGGTGGAGCTCAGCATACCTTGGCTATGTCGTCAAAAAGGCATTGCACATGTGCCCAAGGACCAATCAGGGGCATCACACATGTGTTTGTGTCTATAAGCTGGGTCAGAGCTGTGTTTAGGTTTATTTGACGGGCGTGGGGGGGGGGATGAAAAGCAGATCCTGGAGACGGGGAAAACAGCGATTGCACAGTGGCACACAGTGGGAGAGCCCATTGCCTTAGCCCATTTTCTGTTGCTAGAACAGACTGGGGGGTTTACATAGAATAGTTTCCTCAGCTTATGACTATAGAGGCCAGGAGGTCCATCAACAGTCCAGGGTCCATAACTGGCGAGGGCCTTCTTGTGGGTGGAGAATTTGCAGAGTCCCCAAGGAGTACAAGGCATCATCTGGCCAAAAAAAAAAAAAAAAAAAAAAAAGCACAAACAGATGACACAGCCAAACTGGCTTTTATGACAGGCCCACTCACAATAATCAAGTAATCCATGAGCACATTGACCTGTCATGACAGCAGAACTTTCTGGATCACCTCTTAATACCTCATCATGGGGTTAATTCCAACATGACCTTTGGTTGGGGCATTGAAACCACAGCAGGCCTGAACTCAGGCCACCTTACTTTGCAGCCACACACTGAGGTTTGTCCTCAAGTGCAGGCACTTGGCCCTTTGAGCCTAGTATGACTAGCATCTTTCCTATCTGGGCAGGGAGGTTTCAGGGCCTGGTGGCAATCAGGAAAGCTCAAGAACCCCTTTCTCCCAAGCACAGCAATGGTGGCCTGGCTGAACTCCAAATTCATGCAGGTCCCAGAGCTGGCCATCTCTGCTCTCCTTGGTTTGACATGCAGCCACTCCTGAGGTGTTGGAGGGAGGCAGGCAGCTGCGGAAGCTGCTCTTGGAACAGGTGGTGGGCAGTGAGGGCCCCTCAGCCTTCATGGAACACTGCACCTCCACCTGCAGTAAAAGCTCAACACCAGAGCCACCCAAGTCCTGGAGTGCCTTCCTTCCTCCCGCCTTCCATTGTCTCTGCATTCTGAACACTTCCCATGCATGCCTGGTGCATGAGACTCAGGAGGCTGAGTCAGAGCTGATGCCTCACTCTGGCTACAACTGGCAAAGCCCCCTCCTCTCATGGGCCACAAAGGTATAGCAGCCCAGAAAGATTACGTGAACCTCCTGAGGCCTCCCATGTCAGCCCGTTCAGGTTGTACAGCTTTGTCTAACCACAGTTTCTGCCAGATCTTCCATCTAGGGGTCTTGTTGGGACTGAAAAAGGAATAACAATGATAATAATGAGGTTGGGGCCACATGTGGTGCTACATACCTATAATTCCAACTATTGGAAAGCTGAGGCAGGAGAATTGCAATTATGAGGCTAGCCTAGGCAAGAAAGGAAGGGAGGGAGGGAGATAGGAAGGAAGGAAGAAAGGAAGGAAGGGAGGGAGGAAAAGAGGGAGGTGGGGGGAGGGAGGAGGGAAGGAAGACCCAGAGCAGAAGAAGCCTAAGTAATGTTACCTTGACCCATAGCAGCAGCCACAAGAAGCTCAAGGAACTTGCTCACAAAACAATCCACTAATGCCTGGTGTGTGCCTGGGTCTGGGGCTGGCCTCAAGGGACCCTGAGGTGTATAGGACACAGTCTTTGCCCTCAAGGAGTCAGAGGACATTGTCCTTTTAGAGTAGAAGAACAGTTCACATTGAAGCCTGGGTCAAGTGCCCTGTGAATCAGTGGCCAGATAGGAGGACAAAGAGAACTCTATCACTCCCATTAACAGTGTTCTGGCAGCTTCGGTCAGTCCCTCACTCCCCACTCTTATCCCCATTACCCTGGAGGAAGGAAAACTTAACCTGTGATAACTCCTGGAATAACCAAGCATCAATTCACCTGCATGAATTTTAATTCGGGTCTGTCTGAGCTCTTCAACCCTATGAAAAGGAACAAGTTTTAACATAAAGAGGAAAATTTATGCTGTGAGTGCCCTCTAGTGGAAGAATCTGTCAATGCCACAACCACAGGTTCACTCCTGCGCACCTCCAACCCCTTCAACTGGATCACACCTCTGCTTCATCCAGCTGTTGTTTTAATAAAAAAAGAAAAAGGAACAGGAACGGGTCTGGATGGAATTTTTCCAGGGCCTCTTCGGTTCCCCGGCGCGCCTGTGGGAGAGCGCACGGGGGGGGGGGGGCTGGGAAGAGGCGCGCGGGGCACCCATCCAGGGCAGCCGGTGGAGGCGTGTCCAGCCGGCTAGCACCGGAGATGTGCCCAGGACCACTCTGGGAACCACTCCGTGTCACAGCTCTGTGGGCGGCTCCTGAAGCTGGCACCGGGCGTAGGCATGCTCCATGACAGCTGCGACTACACGGAGGGGACCTCAGCGAGGGAGGGAGTTGGCATGCTCAGAGCCGGCCGCGGTTCCGATGGCTGCGGTGGGTCCGTTGGCTGCGGTGGGGGACCCGAAACCCGGCACCCATGTGGGCCTGAGAGCCCGCGGAAGTGTCATAGCTCTGTGTGTGTTCAGCTCTGGAAGCATGGCTTCCTAGGGGAACCACGGTTCCCCATGTGTTACAGCTCAATCACGGGCAAAGACCCCGGGGAGAAAAGCGTGACAAGTAATCCCATGACAAAAAATCCCATGACAAGAAATCCCAATTTATTATAGCAGCATCATGGGTTAAATAGAAATTGAGGAGGAGGGAGGGAAAGGAATAGAAATCAGCAACCTCTGAATTCCTGTTTTGCATGCAGACATGAGTTTGGCCACGTATTAGATGGTGGTGGTAGCGAAACTGCCACCTTCTAGGCACAGTTGGGGTGCGAACCTGGGTCTATGTGGCATGCTTTTGGGGGATTGGGTGCCTCAGAGTTGAGGGCGGAGATAGGGAAACGCCTACTGGGGTTAGCCACCGAGGTTTCTGACCTCATTCAACACCCTCTTAACCCTTTGTCCTCCTGCCCTCCTTAAGCAATACCAACATCCAGCCACTGAGCAAGGCCTGAGAGGAGAGCCGTCACAGCAATCCATAAGTTCCTCCCGTCTCCACAGTCACCCAGTCAGCATACAGAACATGCAAGTATACCACTTACAAAGTTCAGGGGGTCCTGAAAGATGTGGTCATCGGCACTTTGTGTCTTACTCAGAAAACTGCTCACATAGTTTTTCATAGGTAACAGGCTAATGAAAAATCAAATTGGAGCCCAATGCAGATGGGGTTTGCAAGGCAGAGGGGGTGCCAGGCACACACCTGGCCCTGAGCATCTAGTTTCTGAGCAGAACAGACTGTGAATCTTCTTGGTACCACTGGCCCTAGAACCAATGGAGAAGAGAGGATGAGAGGATGGGGCCACAGACTTGCTAGAGTTTTCAGGATAAGTCAGAGATGTTTTGCTACAGGGAAAAATGAAACCATTTCAGGTTTACTCTCCAGTGAGTTTTGTTTCTTTGTATAAGGATAGGTTAACTGCTATAGCTACCTCCAAGTCTCAGGATATTTTGTTTGTTTGTTTATTTCTAGGTAAGGTCTCACTCTAGCCTAGGCTGACCTGGAACTCATTCTGTAGTCCCATGGCTGGCCTTGAACTCATAGCAATCCTCCCCAGTGCTGGGATTAAAGGCATGCACCACCATGCTCAGCAGACCTCAGATTCTTGATGCAATAAACTGTGTTTGTCTTAACTAAATTCAACAATGAGTGCTAACTGGCAGGCAGTTGGTCTCCAACTGTGGTGGTTTGAATTAGGTGTCCCCCAGAAACTCTGCTGTTTTGAGTGCTTGGTTCCCAGCTGATGGTAATTTGGGAGGCAGGTGGAGCCTTGCCAGAGGAGGTGTGCTGTTGGGGGCAGGTTTAGGGGTAGAATAGCCAGGTCCCCCTTGCCAGAGTTGGGCTCACTCTCTTATTGCTGTTTTTCACCTGCTGTGGCAGAGGTGATGTCCACCCTCTGGTCATGTCATGCTTTCCCCTGCCATCATGGAGCTTTTCCTTGAGACTGTAAACTGAAATAAAAATGTTTCATCCCACCAGCATCCTGATGTCTCCAAGTTAGGCAGCACTTCTAAGAGGTGCACTGGTCCAGTCCCGGAGGTGACTGCATCCTTTTCCCCAAACTCATCAGCCAAAAAGAAGTCTCATGGCCTTCAGAGCAGGGATGCTGGGAAATTCAGTGTGGCTGTGCCCAGGAGGACGATGAGACTGGTTTGATTCAAGTCAGTAGACCTTCTGTACTGCTTAATGAGCTGGCTACCTAAGAGTAAATGGGGACATAGTCTTCCTTTCACAGAATTGTCATGGTCGGACAGAGAGACAGAAAGGTAGACACTGACCCACCGGATGATAAGCCCTAGGAGGAACATAAAGCGACTGTAACTGTATGAACCTACGGGAAGAAATTCAAATCTATGTGAGTATCATAAAGTATTTCCTGAGTACAGTGACAAGGATCTTGGTTCCTGAAGTTCAAGTCAGCCAGGCAAAGAGAAGGAAGTAGACTGAGGAAGTGCTTCATAGGCAGAAGAAGCAATGTAAGAGCATGGTGAGGACAGGGACTCGACACCATATCTGTCTGTCACAGTTTTATTCAAAAACATCCAATTAGTGGATAATGAAACTTAAAGCAAGCATTGGAAACAACCCAGGGTTAAGCTCATTGCAAGATGGAGACTGGTTCCTCTGTACAGGTGCCTCAATACCTTAGCAGGCCTCAAAATTATTAATGGACTGCCAACTCTAGCTGCTGGGCTGGCACTGGGAAGAGATGGAGCTCCAGCTCTGTGGTGAACAGGAGACAGCTTTTCAATGGGGGAATTGAGGAGGTACTTGCAGTGGAGTGAGACAGGGCAGGGGTGATGGTAGGAGGAAAGCTGTGAGCAAAATTCTAATAACAATAACTAGTATTAATTAAAAAGGAAGAGGAAGGCAGGATACTGCCTGAAAATTTTGGTGTGTGCTGTGATCTCCCCACCCTTTGCCTCCTAGAAGCAGGAAGCTACCTTGAGTCCTTGCCTCAGGAAAGGCTGGTGCCCCAAATGTACCCACAAAACTGTAGTATGGAGGGGAGATGGAAAGAATTCCCCTAGAGTGGTCATGCCACTCCTGGCAGTGCCCTAGGAAGGTGACAAGTCCCAGAGCATGTGATGCTACAGGGAAGCTGGCTGGAGGCACTAGGGACCTGATCCAGGAAGCTGTGCTCCATTATCAAGCAAGTCCAGGGAAGGGCGGCCCCAATGGCTGCAGCTGAGGGTATCAGGGTAGTGCTAGGGACCAAGAACTATAGTTCTTTTCTGGAATCCATACAACAGAAAAGGGGAGCCCTCACCTCTCCCCAATAGTAGCCCGGGAGTGTAGGGCTCAGAGATAGGATCCGTAGGACTTCTTCCTAATAAGTGATAGCAGTTGAGTTTCTGAGTTTGCAGGAGCTGCAGCCTGCATGCAGCATCCTTGAACCCAGTCCCTTCCTGGGGCCTGGCTCCTTTAAGTCACAGAGTTCCAATGATGACTGGGCTCTGAGCTGGGCTGGCTCAAGCTGCAGCTTCTCCAGCCTGCCATTTACTGTCCTTTCAACACTGTCCATCCCTGGCATGCTTGATCCCAGGCCCTCTCAGACCTTAGGCTTCTTGGCAATATGGACATATGGCTCCAGGTTCAGCTTAGACCTCCCTCTAAATACACAAAGAGGAGCCAGGAGTGAACAGGCCTGCTCTAGATTTCTGGGCAGATAATTGCTCAGCCATGGGGCAGGCCAGTCCCCATGTGATGCTGTGAATTAAGTAACCAACAAAACATAGTAATTCCTTGCTAACCTTCAACCTACTAAAAGCAGGCAGGTTGACTGATGCATACCAGAGCCCTGAACCTTTCTGCTAAGTAACTGGACTCTCAAGTCTTCTCCTTTGCAGAGAATGTCTCCTAAGGGTTCCCAGCAGCAGGTAGCAGAAGCTAGGTCTGGCTAACTCCAGCCAAGGGGGAATTGATCAGAAAGCTATACAGAATCAACAGAGGCTACAAGGAGCAACTTATGGGAGGGCTGGGCAGCAGGGCTGCTCAGGAGTCCAGGAGCTGTGTTGAGGCAAGGAGGTCTGTGCCCTGTGCTAGTAGATTGAATGCTGCTGAGTCACCCTCGGGCACGGAGCTGACCAGGGCCTGTCATTATCCAGCCTGGAGTTGGGAGCAGACAGGTGGGCTGCTACCCATTATCTCTAAGGCCTTGAAAGGTAGCCAGCACTGGGCTTATTCCGTGGAAGGAGACTGGTACCAGCCAGCTTGCTTCTCAGCCTGACCCTGTGCAGCCCCTGGGGTTTGCTGACTGCTTGCCAGAAGCCCAGTAAAGACTAGAAACTCCCACCATGGAGAATGGAGAATGTACTTCCCGCCTCTCGCTTGGCCTCTTCTGAAGCCCAAGTCCTTCAGCCACAACACAGGACCAGATGTGGCGGACTCCCCCTGATGCCCTTGGGAGACAGGCCTTGAGGGGATGCCAAAGTCAGCTTCTAGAGCAACACTCTAGCAGACGCATACAACTACAGTTGTCCCTAATTGTCCATCTAGTAGCCACTACAGGAAAACAGATAAAATTAATTTTAATAACAGTTTATTGACTATAAACCAAATATTGTCACTTCAGTATATGTAACTAAAGTAAATGTTAGTGAAATTGGGGTAGAGGGCTGACCCCTAAACATACCCTCTACTTTACCCTCAGCTCCCAGTGAAATATTTTAATTTGTTTTATGATCATTCTGAATCCAATGAGTATTTTACACTTGAGCACTTCTCAAGTGCTTGCTCTGTAGGTACTAATAACATATGTGGATGAAGAAGAACACTCACATGCCCAAATTATTCAGAATATACCTAGGGGTTGAAAAAGGACACTCCCATACTGAAATTATTCAGAATATACCAAAGGCTTTTCTGTAACTGAATTAAATGTTAGTTTTTGAGCATAAATGTAAATGAATTAAAATTAAAACAATAATTTGTTTGCTCCATTGTCCTAGCCACACTCAGGTGCTTAGCAGTTATGGGTTTGGTTCAGAGAAGCTGGGACAAACCTGGACAGTTCAGGGAACGCAGGTGTCACCTGGCATGAGTGCTCAACCAGACCCTCAAATGAGAAGAGGAAAGGGAAGAGAGAATGAAAGAGCAGTAGGGCGGGCTTGGAGGCAGCCAAACCTTCAGGCATGTTGCAGCTGCACCAGTCACTGACTGGAAGAACTTGAGCAGGGACCAGTTCTCGGAAGTCTGGGCCTTGGCCTCCAGTGCACCAGAGGAGGCACTTAAACCAGAACTCCCTTTGTGTGTGCGGCCCTGGGGGTGGGAGATGAGAGAAGGTGGCCTTGGCCTTCATTCTCATACTTTAGTCATGGTCACCATCAGGTGAACCCTCACCTTGTCACCTGTGAAAAAATAAAAACCCATCATTGATGTAACATGGGTGCGACTGGAGATCATGATGTGAAGTGAAATAAACCAGGCATAGAAAGGCAAGTATGCCTGTTCTCATTTACACATGGGGGCTAAAGAGTTGATCTCAAAGAAGAAAAGAGAATCATGATTATGAGAAGTTGAAAAGGAGATAGAAGATGGTTAACAATAATTAACTGAATACTACAAAACCTCTATTGGGGAGGTTTTGAATGTGGAGTATCCCCCATAGCCTTATGTATTTGTGATTAAGCCTCATAGTTAATCTCCAACTGGTGGAGCCTTTGGAAAGTATAGTCTTGCTGGTAGAGGTGTGTTGCTGGTGTTCAAAGCTGGCTCACTCTTGCTGTTTCCTTCCTGCTGATGTGACAAGATGTGATGCACAGCTGTCTGCCCCTGCCATGCTTTTCCTACCATGATGAAACTAATCCTCAAACCTATAAACTGAAATAAACTTTTTCTTTTCATAAACTGCTTCTGGTCAGGAGTTTTATCCCAGCAATGAGAAGATCTCCATCCCTAAGATGTGATACATATCTGAGGTAATAGGCCTGAGTTTTCCCTGATCTAACCATCACACATTGTTTAGAAAGGCCACACTGCACCTCACAAATGCACACAATTATCATGTGCCCATGTGTATTGACTCAGTAACTTTCTGGCACTGCAGTGAGTAGGAATTGCATCTGTGTCCTATGTATGCGGAAATTGAGGCACTGAGAGCCTCGCCCCAGCCCAAAGTCACATGACTGCTACAGAGTCCAGACTCTAGCTAAGGTGAGCTCCACTCCATGATGTCACTCTTAGCAGGTGGCCCACCAGAAGTCCTGGCCAGTGCTGGATACCATGTCCCTGAGTTTGGAGGGTGATAGTGTGCCAAACCCAGAGAAGTGGTGTGCGGGAGGAGGCGTGCTTCGTGTCAGTACAGAACAAAGATGTAGATAAAATTCTTCATGGGTCGTCTCAGCTAGCCTTAATCCTTAGACAAATTAAGATGTTGGGAGGAATGTGGCAGGGATTAGTAGATGGGGGTTGAGTGATCCAGGTCACCTCTGGGGAGCCAAGCCCAAGTTCAGAGACTCCTCCAACCAGGAAGTTTCAGCTCAGGGACTCACCCACCATGCTGCTCGTTGGGTCCTTTGTGGGTCAGCTCCACCTGCATCACCAGGCAGCTGGCTGGGGCCACACCTGCACTGGCTGCAACAATCTTTGTGTGCAGTATGTCCTGGGTGACCCATGTAAGTGTGAAAGCTCTGGAACAAAATATCCTTACAGCTTTCCAGCTTGGTCTGTGAGCTCCTGCAGGAGAGGATCCCATCAGTGTGCTCAGAGCCTGGTGCATGGCCTTTCAAAGACCCTTGCTAACCAAAACCAGTGGAGGAACAATATTCAAGGATAGCAGGGATCAGGCTGCAAGCTGAGCCTTGTGCTAGGAGCCATGCCCTTGGCTGATTCTGACCTACAGACCTAATCTGTTTGGCTCATGAAATATTGCTTAAAACAACGAATTTTGCCCATGAAAATACAGACCTCCAAAAGGAAAGTTTGGATATGCTTTCTTCAAACAAACATCTGCCAGGAGCTATGTAGAAGTTGTCTCTTTTGGATAAAACCTGAGCCTTGTCCACTGAGCCAGAGTCCCCATCACTCTGTACTGCCCCACCTCCAACAGGCTTTTGTCAGGTCCTTTCATTTCCTGGATGTTTAGGGAGGGTGAGTCTAGTATTGATAATTTCAAAGCTAAGAGAAAACTGAGAGGTTAGGGACTGGAGAGATGGCTCCGTGGTTGAAGGTGCAAAGCCTGACAGTCTGGGTTGGATTCCCCAGTACCCACCTAAAGCCAGATGCACAAAGTGTAGCATGCATCTGGAGTTAGTTTACAGTGGCAGGAGGCCCTGGTGTCTCCATTCATATTCTTTCTCTTTTTCTTCTCTATTTCTCTTTCTTAACTAAAGTAATAAATAACTGGCACAGATGGCTACAGAGTGATGGCTGTGTGTGTTGAATCCTTTGACATCTCTTGTTCTTTGTCATTCTTGTTGATCCAAGGTGACCCACAAGGCGCTCAGTCCTACAGTGCTTCTGCCCAAGTCTGAGAAACTTCAAGGTCCTCATCTGTAAAAGTAGCTCTGTAGAATGTTAAGCACGGTGCCTAGCACACAGTTAGCACTTAATAATTAAATAATAATTAAAATTTAAAATTAATAATTAAAGTGCTATGTTATGTACTAATTTGCAGCCATTTGTACAGAGCTCATTAGCATGGCTTTAATTAGTGTAGGTGCCAGAGCAAAACCACATGTGAGAATGCAGGTGTCCCCTGCCCTTCCACATTGCCAGCAAGTTCCATCAACATGTGTTCTAACACAGAATCATTTTAAATTCAGAGAGGCTAAATTTTGATATGTTGTGTATTCAAATTGTTTAAGATGCATAAGTATTAAGAAAAAGCAGGGCTGGAGAGATGGCTCAGCAGTTAAGGCACTTGCCTGCAAAGCTTAATGACCAGGGATTAACTCCCTAATACCCATGTAAAGCCAGATGCATCAAGGGGCACATGTGTCTGGAGGTCGTTTGCATCAGCTGGAATCCCTGGCATGCCCATCCTCTCTGCTTCTCTGTCTCTCTCTGCTTGAAAATAAATAAAATATTAGGAAAAAAGCATAATTATATGAAATATAAGCATTAAATACTGTCCTAATAAAAATTATTAGCAGATGACATGAAATAAATAATCTCATGTCTTTGCTACTGTGGAGGCTGCCTCTTTAAAAAATAAAAATTTGTGTGTGTGTGTGTGTGTGTGTGTGTGTGTGCACACAGGTGCCAGGGTCTCGTGGCTGCCTATTGAGTTCAGCTTTCTAGTTGCTGCGCAGAAATAACCCAAGCAAAAGCGGCTTATGGAGGAATGGGTTTATTTGGCTTACAGACTCCAGGGGAGACTCCGTCCTGGCAGGGAAAACGGTGGCATGAGCAGAGGGGTGGGCATCACCTCTGCCACAGCACTGGAAACAGTGGCAGGAAGGTGTGCCAAATACTGGCAAGGAGAAGCTGGCTTATAACCCCCATAAGCCCGCCCCCAACAACACAGCTTCATTGAGGTTGTAAAACCCAAACTGCCTTCAGCTGAGGATCGATCTTTCAGAACACATTCATTTGTTTGTGGGGGACACCTGGATCAAACCATGACACTGCCTTGATGTGAGTGGCTGGGAATTGAGGTGGGGCCAGCAGGCTTTACAAGCGAGCACCTTGAACTGCTGAGCCATCTCAGACCAGCTGTCTCTTTTTCAAAACTCCTTTCTTTGTTCGAATTTTTGTGTTTGTTTGTTTTCAGGGCAGGGCAGGGCAGGGCAGGGTTTCACTCTGACCTAGAACTCACTCTGTATGTAGTCCTAGGCTAGCCTCAAATTCACAACCATCATCCTACCTAGGGTCTCCCAAGTGCTGGAATTAACGTGTGCGCCACCACGTTCGGCCTGAGCAGCATTTTTTAAAGTTGATTTTATTTTTCTTTCTAAAGAACGAGTTTGACTTTGCCTTCATCATCTCCAGTGGTGTTGTAAGTGGGTGGAGCTTCTGGAGAGTCAACTGGGATTGCCTCTACACTGGTTTTAGTCTATTTTCTGTTGCTGTAACCAAATACGCCTCTCTTTGTGGTCCCCTCATCTTCCCACCCCCCCTTTCTCTGTCCAGTACCTTCCAGCAGGCTGTGCCCTTCTCTCAGTCTGCAGCCCCACCCCTGGAACTTCTGGGGTTGCTTCTGGGTCCTGTGGTGGGTGAGAAGAACAGAAATGCAGGAGTCCAAGAAGCCCAGGAGGATGCCTTGGAAGATGATCTCATTACCCAGGACCTCATTGGGTGGTGACAATAATGACCTTTAAGGGCCTTGTCAGAGAATGTAGATAGAGCAATGCCCAGAGTATAGCAGGTAGTCAAGAAGTATGACCTGTCTTGGCCTGTCTTTATTTACTACAACTGAATGCCACAGACTGGGTGACTTAGAACAGAGATGATTGTGGCTTGGGGCTGAGAAGTTCAAGGGCATGGCTAGCCCTCTAGTGGAGGGCATCTCATGGGGAGAAGAGTGAACTACTACCCACAGCTTTCTTCACCTTCTGAGAAAACCACTAATGGGGTTGAGCAGATAGCTCAGTGGTTAAAGACACTTGCTTGCAAAGCTTGCTGGCCACCCATATAAAGGGTTTTGGTTTGCAGCAGCAAGAGATCCTGGTGTGCCCCCTAACGCACACATGCAAAAAAATAAACAATTTTAAGTTGCTTTTGAAAAGCCACAAATGCCAATCTGGGGCCCCGCTTTTCATAACCCCACAAGTTATAGTACACCCCAAGTTATATCCCAAAGCTCTGTCTCCAAGCATCCTCACATATGAATTTGGGGGCTAAATATCATCACATGAACTTCATCTACATGTGTATGCATGTGCACCTGTGTGGGCACACGTGTGTGTGCATGGCATGCCTGAGGATGCCAGAGGTTGATGTCAGATATTGTCCTCAGTTGTGCTCCACCTGATTGCTTGAGACAGTTTCTCAGTGACTCAGAGCTAGTCAGCTTGCCCCAGGAGCACGCCCATCTCAGCTTCACCATCATGCTTGTCTGCCATTTACATCGGTGCTGAGGTCCTCACACTTTCATGGTGATCACTTCCCTCACTGAGCGATGTCCTCAGCCCCCAGAAAATGAACTTTTGGGGGACGCCTTCAACCTATAGAGCCCTATTATCCCCCTGTAGGAAGGGTGGAAAATCCCAGCACCGTGAAGAAGCAGGCCTTTTGTGAGACGAGCCTGTGGGTTCATCTTCTGGACAAAGAGAGTCCCCACCTCCACTCATCATGCATAACCACTTAGGTTGAGAAGTGGGCTCCGAGCAGGGCTCTGCCCCGAGGCTTCCCAGGTCTTGTGCCGAGTGGTTCTCCACAGTCCTTATGGCAGGAAGAATGTTGTTCGAGAAGCAAAGAGCCTGTGATGTGTGCAGCCAGCCTGCTCTGAAGGTGGCACCTCAGGAATGCGGAGAGGAGAGGGTGCTTGTCTTTGCTTAATTGTAAAGAAGCTGATCTTCTTTGTCCTGTGAAGAGCCACTTAAGTGACCCTCTTGGCTCTGCAAATGCCAGACTAGTCAACAGCCAGTAATTATCCTGGGATTAGTGCACAACCCTGGTAGGTTTGCTTTATTTTGTTTTTGAGTACTTTAGCAAAGATCGAGGCCTTTTTTTTTTTTTTTTTTTTTTGCTGGCAGAAAAAGGAATGATCAGCTGGAAGAGTTGGGAGAAGGAGAATTTGTGAATGGATTTGTACAAAGAATCTGAATTTTCTTTCTAGAAGGAATGAGACACTCCAACGTATTCCACATCCCAAAGCCCAGGTACAAATTGTCAGACTAGGTACACAGAGGTCTGACAAAATAATGCTATGCTTAGGTGTAGTGCCTTCTGGCAAGTCCCTCCCTCCCTCCCTCCCTCCCTCCCTCTTCACACACACTAAGCAAGAGCTATACCACAGAACACACATCCACACTCTGTTTTCCTTTTCAGAAATTCAAGACAAGCCCACAGAACTCACCATATGACTCCTTACAGACTTGGAGTCCTTACTTCAAAAAGCATCTGGGTGGGTGCTCAGGAGGGCTGTTAGGTGTATGAGGCTGCAGGAAGTATACCAAGGCCTGGGGGCTGAGACTGTCTACTTGGGGTCCTAGGACTGGGTCATTTCTGGCCATCTAGGTCACCTCACTCCCAGGTAGAAATGGCGTGGAGAGGTGTGGATCTGTCTGGGCCGTGCTTTTGGCTCTGCTCCTTCCCAACTCATTGGCCACAAAGCAAGTCATGTCACCTGCCTGAACTTTAAATTTCTTCCTCTGCCAATTGAATTCAATGATAGATGCCTCACGGGGTTGTCCTGTGTACCAGAGAGGTCAGGGCTAGTGAGATCTGGCAGCCCTGTTCCTCCTGTGGTGGGTAGGAAGGCTCCTTTCAACTCCAGTCACTTCACTGCCAGCCACAGCGCCAGCTTAGGAAGAACTCAGTCTCTGCCCACCATCCCCAATGCCCACACCTAACAGAAGCTCTTTAGACTCAGCAGAGTGCTAAGATGTTCCCAGAAAGCAAGGCACTCACGAAGGGGCGTCCTGGGGAGCAGGCCTGACACACTTGCTGGCATGTGCTCTGGTCACAAAACTGAGGGCAGCTTCTGCCTGTCTGGACACCTGCAGCTGGAAAGCTGCCCCGGCCGCTCTCCCCCACCGCTAGGTGACAGCGGCAGGCACAGAGAGACTGTTGGGTTGCTTCTCCCAATCTGGACCCTGTGTCCCATGAAGCACTCCTAGCCAGAGTTCCATCAAGAACTGGGTACTGTCCATGTGCCAGCGTCTTTTGTCAGCATCAAGGTTAATGCCCACATCTCTCAGAACCTTCTGCCCCATTCCCTGTCCAGGTGGAGAGCTGATGGTCTTTCAAGATGGTGGGGCTGCCCTTCAACCTAGATGGCTCTAGCGCCAGCTTCAGGCAGGACCAGCTGGATTCAAAGCTCTTCTAATGTCCCACTGCCCTTTACAGCCCTGCAGCCGTAAGTGACCCAGGGCAGCTGTACCCTTCCTTCCTCCTGCAGCCTTCACTTCTTCCCAGCCATCCTTTCAGTCAGTCAGAAGCTCCAGGACTGAGCTCTTTTAACAGGACCAGAGGAGAAGGAGGGACCTGTGACTACCTTGGCTGCTAGTGCCTCTGGCAGCTCTGGCTCAAATGCCCTGAAGGCCTCCCTGAGAAAAGGCAGAGGTATCCAGAGGGGACAGTGCCCTGGGCAGTTTTCTCCCTCCTTCTAGTGCTAACTCATAAGAGACAGTGATCCGAGCCAGACTGGTGTTTCACACCCTTTATCCCATCTCTGGTGGTGAGGTATGAGGATTACTGTGAGTTCAAGATCAGCCTAGGCTAGAGTGAGACCCTGACAAAAAAGAAAAAAAAAAGACAGTGATCAAGAGTCTATAGAGTGAAGTCACTGAGGGTTTGGAGGTACTTCTTGGAGAAGCACACATCAGTCATCATCCACCCTTCTAGTGCACAGATGTGCCTGTGTCTGGAGCTGCCACTACATCTGTCTTCAGCAGGAAGCAAAGGCCCTCTAAGACAGCAAAGGCTGTTTGTCCATTCCCAAGCTGCTTTTGTCCAGGGGTTAGGGGAAGAAAGAAAGAGAGAAATGCAGAATAAGAGCAGGTGGGGGTCCAGCAGGTGAGGGTGACTTGGATAAAGGACAGTGGGTTTTGTAAAATCTCTCCCTGGACAGTCTGGCTAAGTTCAATGGCTTCAGGCCACAGGAACAGAAAAAAAAGGGAATTTCTCTGCAGCCATTCCCCTTGTCTTTATCTGTGGGAATTTGGAGCTGTGGCCACATTCCTTCCATGATCAGCATCCACAGCGGTGGCTTAAGGCCACTTGGCTGGAGCCAGTAAACCTGGCTGGTGGGGCACCTCCAACGCCCTGCCCCCATGCCTTGTCCTTGGGAGAGAGCATTGTAAATGTGCCAGGAATGTAACTCTCACTGAGAGAGGACACAGCCCACTCTCCAGGTCTGCTCCATCCTACACACATACCCCTCCCCTGATCCAAACTGCCCAGGCTGCTTCACAGACCACCACCCAGCAGTAGAGACTGGTGTCTTGGACAGAATTCCCATCATCTTGGACACAGGAATTTTTTTCTAAGCCAATTACTTCTGAACTTAAGAGGAAACAATTTTCCAAATGCTCTCCAATTCTTTCAAAACCCAGTAAACTACAGTCTTCCACGCCAAATCTGACTTGCCACCTGTCTGTGTACATAGTTTTATTAGAGCATGGCCATACCCACTCATTTATATCTCATCTGTGGCTGATTTCATGCTGTAAGACAGAAATGAGCCACTGCAGAGACTGTACTGTCTCTGTCTGCTCCTTAGAGAAAGCTTGCTATAATGCCTTGGTTCTATTACATTTGAGTGCTAACTTACGGTGGTGGGTGGAAGCATGGCTCAGTGGTAGAGGTTTGCCCTGGGTTCAGTCGAAATAGAGACGGCAGGGAGGGAGGAAGGGAGAGACATTCCCGTGTGCTCTTGCACAGTAGGGCTTACACAAATGGTGATGCGTTGTATGTTTTAAAAAGATAGAAGGATATTGAATGTTTTCACCATAAAGAACTGTTAAAGCTTTGAGGAAATAAATATTTTTAGCCTGCTTGCAATCCAAGCCCTTGGGAGGATGGGGTAGGAGAGTCCAGAGGCCAGCATAGGCCAGCCCGGGCTATAATAGCCACACACTATATCAAAAATAACTTTAATTTGATTTAGATATTATACATTGTATGCATTGAGACATACACAGCACTCCATTGGTACCTGTAATTTGTATGATTTTATGTTAAACAGTCTTTTGGGGTGTGTGTGGAGTATGTATGATGCTGTTTTGTACGTGGTGTGTGCACGTGTATGTGTGCAGATGCTCACACTGTGCATACTAGCTCTACCTGGAGTTGGATGTTTTTGGTCAGCAAGCCCTAGCAATCCTCAGGTCTCTGCTCCTCCATGGACTGGGTTATAGGTGTGTATGGACATGGCCAGCATTTTACATGGGTTCTGTGGAATAAAACTCGGGCCAGGCGTAGTGGCCCACACACCTTTAATCCCAACACTGAGGAGACCGAGGTAGCCGGATTGTTGTGAGTTGGAGGCCAGCCTGGGACTACATAGTGGATTCCAGGTCAGTGTGGGGTAGAGCAAGACCCTGCCTTGAAAAACCAAAATAAATAAATAAAATTTAAAAAAAAAGATAAAACTTGGGCAGTCTCAGGCCCTTCTAGGCCCTAATGCTAAAATGGAAAATTCTTTTAACCAGTGAGCCATCTTCCCAGGCTATTAAAAATAATTATTTTAAGTGAGAAAAAGTCTAAAGCTATATCACATTTATTTATTCACTTATATTCCTGTTATCCTTCAGAGGACTTGAAATGACTTCTAAGAACGTCCACAATAAAGTAGTGATAACACAATAATAATATAAAATACAAGATAACAAAAAGTAAGATTCTGGCAAAAGGAAAATAAAAGTTGAAATGTAATGTCAGGAGCCAAAATATTAATGTGAAAACTGCTAGGAACTTCATACTTGGTAATGATAAACTTTGAATTTTCCATGAGCTTCCTGGAAGCTAAAGGAAAAGTGAAATAAGAACTAAGACTTGAGCCCATCATGGAGGAGCTCACCTTTACTGCCAGCACTTGGGAGGCAGAGGTAGGAGGATCCATGTGAGTTTGAGGCCAGTCTGGGACTACGTAATGAATTGAGACCCTACCTTGAAAAATTCAGTGTGTGCACACTAAATTCAAGGCAAGCACCTACCATAGGTGAGAACCACAGGGAGGGGGAGGCAGGATGAGATGGGAGGAGGGCCCAGGACTGCAGGAGGCAGAGCTGAGGTGAGAGCCCACATGAGAGACTTGGGTGAGCATCAGCATTGTCACCTCTATACACCAATCACAGGCTGTTAGAAAACTAAGCAATCATGCAGTGAGGTGCCAGTGCCCATGAGGTATGGTTGGAGGTGTCTCCCTCCGGCTTATCTTCTGGAATCTCCTCTGCCAGGTGCCAAGGCTGATGAGACAGAAATGACTCCAGAAAGCTGAAAGCATTGAGCCATCATAGCCTGCCTGCCCAGCTGCTTCTAGACCTGCTCAGGAAAATCTAAAGTCTCCACCTCATATGACCACCAGGCATTGTCTTTTCTCCCTGCAAAGTAGCATCAGAGTCATTGAGAACACCAGATGGGTAACTCACCACTAAGTTTCTGCATAACCCGCACAAATGACTTCCCTGCTCTGTGCCTCAGTGTCCTCCTATTACAAGTGGACAGAGGCAGGTGCTTGTCAAGTTCGGTGCCAGCCCATCTCTGTGAGCACGGTGTTCATTATCCTTCAGTCATGTGCTGTGGCACAACAGACCATCCCAAAGCTTGATTCTGCACTGGTGATGCAGTGGGCGTGCTCCGCCTCAGGGATAGCACTTCCTGTTCAGTGGTATCACTTGGAGAAAGCACTTCTGGATGGCTTCACTCTTGGGGTAGAAGTCATGGTGGTGCTGGCTCTGACCACCATGTGGTCAGTTTCCATGTGGCCTTTTTTTTTTTTTTTTGGTTTTTCAATGCAGCCTGGGGCTCACAGCATCCTTCCACTTCTGCCTCCCCAGTGCTGGGATTAAAGGCATGTACCACCACGCCCCAGCCTCTTTTCTTTCTTTTCATTGCATGTGTATATGTATGTGGATGCACATGTGTGGGGGGTGGGGGTGCACATGGATATGGAGACCAGAGACCCGTGTCTTGCTCCATCCTCAATCGATGATTGACACATGATCTCTCATCTGAACTGACAGCTCACCGATTCAGCTAGCCAGCTGGCCCTGGGGATCTCCTGCCTTCACCTCCCCAGTGCTAGGGTTACACACAGACCATCACATCTACCCAGGCATTTCCATGGGAGCTAGAGATCCACGCAGAGCATCACATCTGCCCAGGCATTTCCATGGGAGCTAGAGATTCAAACTCAGGTCCTCACACTTTTGTGTTAACCAACTGAATTAGTGTGGTGGCGTCAGGCTGTCCATAGAGGACATCTCTCCCTGACACCTTCTTGGGACTGGGGCCCAGAACTGGCCTCATGTCACCTTTGCCTCATCTATGGTTAAAGCAGACCACAGGAAACCCAGGTTCAGGGATTAGGTGTGAGAACTGGGGTGAGGGTGTCTGGTCCATCCTGTCAGCATACTGTCCCTCTTCAGTGTCCTGTGATCTGACTTGCTATACCAGGGCCTCTACATGTCTCAGCTGTTTTAGGCCTATGCCTATGGAAGTCTAGAGGCTCCTAAGAAAGTCCCTGAATGGTCTGAGCCGCACCTGGAACCAGGGGCTCAGGCAACAGCAGCCATCCCAGAAACAGCTCCGCAGGCTCACTCCTCCATGTTCCAGGAAGATGGAACAAAGCAGCAGGAAGGAGGTGGTGGCACTCCGGGCAGAGGGGGTCTCTCCCCAACTGTCATCCAGTCCTTCTGGGACCTACCATGCTCACATGACACCCACCCTGCTTCTAGCTGAGCTGCCCTGTGCTCTGTGGTGTGTAAGAGCTTAGCTATCTCAGGAGCTCAGCCTCCCCACCTGGAGTGGAGCAGCTTGAATGACCTGATGCTTTGCCTCATTTCAGGAAAGTCTAGAATCATGATTGATTTGAGGCACAGAGCTGTGTTCAAGAAATTTGATTTTTAAAATCAGCTTCCAGGCTTAATATGTGTTTTTCCATTTGTAGCCCAAGACTTTGGGCCAAATTTGAAAAATTCATCCATCCATCTACTTGTCTAACCAACCTTTGAACCATCCACTCATCTGTTCATCTCTCCACAATGCACCCATTCATCTGTCAACTCACACATGTGCTGAGCATCTATTCACCCATCTCTTCACTCTTGTCCACCTACCCATCTGCTCATTTACCTACCCATCCTTTTATCCATCCATCCATCTGTGTGTCTGGGTATCTGTCCATCTGTCTGTCTGGGCCATGCTTTTGGCTCTGCTCCTTCCCAGCTCACTGGCCACAAAGCAAGTCACTTCACCTGCTGGAACTTTAAACTTCTTCCTCAGTCAATTGAATTCAATGACAGATGCCTGGTGGGGTCGCCCTGTGGTTAACTGATAACATTTGCGAATTGCTTGGGAAGTACATAGTGAATGTCATTTTCCTTTCCCTTTGAGGAAATGAGACAGAAGGGGGAACTATAAACAAGATTGTGTGCCCAGGAATTAAAGTGTGTGAGACCAAAGCGGACATGCCTGCAGCTCTCGCCTTCCTATTTGCTGGCCAGACTGCTTAGGAGTTGGTATTTAAAGCGACTTTGAAAAGTCTAATATCCCTGGGGGGGTGTGGGAGGGGGTGGTGCAAAAAAAAGTCTAATATCCCCAAATGCATTGGAACGGTTCCATAGGGACGTTGACCTTCTATGATAGGCTCATTTGAACAATGCTGGTTTGCACTTCCTCCTAGAAAGTTATAAACAGGAGGCACAGAAAGGCCACAGTGATGCTTTCTTTCAAATCTTGCTTCTCAAATGTAGGACTTGGCCATTGGACAACCCCCCCCCTCTCTGGAGGATTCACCAGCTGAGCTCCGCCTGGAATTCCTGGGGCCTCATTAAGCTGTCTGTGATGAAGTGATCTTGCCTGGTGCTAACACTGTTTAAAATGGCTTGACAATGACCAGAAGTCAGATGTCGCTGGCTTTTCTGTTTTCCTCTTGGTGACCTCCGCCTGCATGTCCTGAGTAAAAACATCTTTCTTTCCAGATCTTGCTGCAGGACATAGTCTTGCCCAAGGTCCTACCCTAGGCTTTGTGCGGAGTTAAAGGAGAGGGAGACAGAAATCTGCCCACTTGTTTAACTCTCCTTTGAAGGAGGACCTAACTCCTGGAAAACCTCTTCCCCTTCCCACTAGGCTTGCTGCCCTTGCCCTCTCCTAACTCTTCTACCTTCCAGCCCACCCTACCACCAGGCCCTCTGTTCACTGTGCACTCCCAAATGAAAGAATGTGGGGAAAGATAAGCCCAAGGCAAAGGGACTAGGGGGTGAGTGAGAAAGAAGCCCTGAGAACCCTGCTGGGGAAGGCTGCCCCCCCCCCATCCCTACCACCTCACAAGTAAGCAGAAAAGTCCTGCTCAGGGACAAACATTTAAATAATTTAAATAATTTCTCTCACTTGGGTGTTGACACAGTTGCCTTCCTTTTAAGAAATGGAAAAAAAAAAGTCAAGTCTCCTCTTGGTATTCACTTGCCCCATTCTTTTTTTAAAAAATACTTTATCTATGAGAGAGAATGGGTGCTCCAGGGCCTCTGCGCCTGGCTTTACACGGTCCTGGGGGATTGAGCCCTGGCCCTTGGACTTTGCAGGCCAGCGCCTTCACCAACCCCCCATCAGCGCTTCCTCGGGGACCTGGGTCCCCTGCACGTGGACTTCTGAGCCAGGTGCTCAGAAGGGTGGGTGTTTTGACTGCAGCAAGCAGCTCCCTCCTCTTCTATCACTGCGTGTTTGGTTCCAGTGTTGTGCAGTTGCAACCAAGACTGCCATGAATAGTCCTGTGTAGTTTTCCTAGCTTGCGGGCAAGCATTTCTTTGGGGCGCCTACCGGGAAATAAGTTGCTTCATTCCAGAGAATTAGGGCCCTTGTTACCGTCCAGTGATTTACAAACAATCGGCTTCAAGGTGCCATGCATTTAGCAATGTCCCTTGCATAGATCTACTCATTTAATCCTCTGACAGCCCAACCTGCCCACATGGGCCAAATGAACACAGAGAGTTTAACTACCCCGTCAAAGCTTTAATTTAACTTTTCTAAGTGACCGTCCAGGCGGAGAAGCAGTCTCAGCGGGAAATGGTCTCCAGCCACACGGTCCTTGGGCAGCTCAGCCAGATTTGAGAGTAACCTGTACACACCCTGTTTTCCTGCCATTGCACACTGTTCAGGTGAGCCGGGCAAACCTAGCCAGGTGGCCCTGGACCACGCCTCGCAAAGTCACGCTCGGAGGATGCTCTTGGAGGGGAGTTGCCGCGGAGATCCAGCCGAGACTTTTCCCGTCGGTCCTCCCCGGGCGCTCAGACCGGCGCGGAGGGAGACCGCGCCCCTGGCGGCCGGCGCCCGGGAGAGTAACGGGCCGCCCGGAGGGCGCTGCACAGGCGGGCGGGGAGCGGGGTCCTCGCGCTCCTCTCCTCGGGGAGCAAGGCCCGCCCCCTGGGGTGCGGGGCGGGGCGGCTCCGCGCCCCCGCGCCCCCGCGCCCCGGCCGAGCGGCGGGGAGCAGCGGCGGGCTGCGCGGACGCGGCGGCGGCTGCCATGGGGCTGAGCTGCTGCAAGGACCGGAGAGGACACCTGCGAGCGCGCCAAGGTAACTGGGCGCCGCGGCCCGGGACTCGTCGGCGGGCCGCGGGCTCGGGGCTCCGACTCTGCAGAGGGGCCCCGTCCCGAGGCGCGCACCCTGGGGCGCGCCTGCTCCCAGGCTCGGCGCGGGTGGGCGCGGGCTGGGGATCCGATCCCCTGGCACCAGCCCCGCGGGTCTGCGGCGGAGCCTCTGCGCCTTACGCGCCCGCCTCGAGCCGGGCCATGCATCCTCTCCGCCTCCCTCGGTCACCAACTTGGACGGAGGGCCTGACTCAGAGTTTTCCGAAGTCGCAGCGGAACCTACGAGCAGAGCTGTTTCTGGAATGCTTGGAGGGGGCCCAAAGCCGAAAACACGCACCCGACGGCGGCGGTCCATCTTAACCCTTGCCTCGCCGAATCGAGCCCTCCCGGTGTTTCGCTCTCCTGACCCTTAACACTCGTCCTGCTGGTTCAGCTGCCCAAGCGTCTGGTACAGAAAGGTTCTCTGAGCCGTTGAGAAGGGAGCCTTGGATCTCCAAGGTCTGCTCGTGCTACCAGAGTGAGCTCCAGGTCTTGTTCCTCAGAAAAGCATGTTCTAGATCCAGATAAAGGGAAGGCTTGAACTTGTCAAGCAGCCTGAAGGACTCTTGCCCAGTTGGTCACGGTGCCACGGAAGTCGGGATTGCTTCAGAAAGGATTTGAGGTGGCTCACAACTAAAGTAGACCAGCCAGGCCTACCTTTAGCCAGGGCACACGGAGACCAAGGGGACCTGTGGTGTGTGGTTCTCATTGCAACCATTTTCTTAGCCTTAGAGTTAAAAAGAATGTTGCTTGTGGGGTTTCCTACGTGGAGGAGGGCGGGGCTTAGCCGGGGCTACAATGGGATTACAGGGCCTGCTGCCAGCATGCCCTCTGCGGGCAGGTCAGAGTCCAGAGGCAAGGACTTCAGTGGGGGCAGGGTCTGGTCGTTTCTGACCCTTCCTCAGTAAATAAGGTGTAGGGTGAGTCTTTCTTGGGGCAAGGGTGGATTGGCAAAGCCCTGCTTAGGGAGGGCAAGTGCTCAGTAAGCACTCTAGAAGCGAGCCAGAGGCCTCTCCTGCTGCCCGGCTTGTCTTCTGGTGGCCACTGGTGGCTATGGCTACCCCCATCCAGGTAAGGAGCAGGCCTGGTCTGGCAGTGCTCGCCAGCTGGTCTCCTCCCCAAGGGACAGCTAACTTCAACAGCCTAGGAGCAGAGAAGCAGTGCGAAGTGTTCAGCACGGTTCTACAGCCCATGGAAATGAGGGAGAGGTGCCAGAGTGGGTGGGCAGCCAGCCAGTGGCCTCCGGAGGAGAAAGCCCATGCAGCTGGAGAGTGTGGATCTTGGGAAGCTGATGCCTGCTTTCACACTGTAAAACTCAAATGTTTTTACATGATCTTGTATCACTTAGCAGATTTGAATGCATGTGGCCAGCCTGGCTAAGTGTGGACAGTTTGGCCATTGTTTACAATGAATTTTACAATAAATGGGGGAGGAGGGAATGTTATATAGTCACATAACCTGAGACATTGTGACTTGTCAGAGTTGGGAAGGTTTCTCAGGCCTTCTCAGAGCCTTTGACACATGGGTACAGGTACAGAGCTTCATGGCACACATACCCCTGGGCACACTTTCAAGAATTACTGCTTTAGACATTAAATTCGGTTGCCAAGAGCAATCAGCAAGTCTGTTAAAGGTGTGTGTGCTTAGCCATAGGAAGCCACCTAAGGAGGTTCTGACTCTCCAGATTCCAATTCCAAGTGTGTATTTGTTTTTTTGTTTTAGAGAAAAGGTTAGAAAAGCAGCAAGGCATGGTGGCTCACACCTTTAATTCCCGTAGGAGGGTAAGGCAGGATCATCCTAAATTCAAGGCTTTGTCTGGTCTACAAATCCGATTCCATGACAGCCTGGGTTACAGAGTGAGATCTTGTCTCAAAACAAATCAAGTTTGCTTATTCAAAACTTTAAAGCAATGTGTGTGTATGGGGGGATCAGTCAAAAAAGTCCAATTCACCAAAGGCAACTGCTCTTAATGATTTCATTCATTCCTGGATTTACCAACTGAGTTCCTGGATCAGAATTTTTACAACAGAATGTTTGAACATATTGTCCATGTGTAAGAACACATTCAGATTAGAGAGATGGCTCAGCAGTTAGGGTGCTTGTCTGCAAAGCCTAAGGACCCAGGTTCAATTCCCCAGTACTGATGTAATCCAGATGCACAAAGTGGCCCTTGCATCTAGAGTTCATTTTCAGTAGCTAGAGGCCCTGGCATGCTCATATTCTCTCTCTCTCTCTCTCTCTCTCTCTCTCTCTCTCTCTCTCTCTCTCTCTCTCTCTCTCGTGTGTGTGTCTGTATCTCTTCTTGCAAATAAATTAAAATATTAAAAAAGAAAAGCACACTTGATGGAGTAGGAAAACTCAATCTGTAACCTCATGGAGAGAGCAACAAAAATGCTTCCAGTGCCAGGGTCTGGTTTAGAGTTGTCTCTGTGGCTTTGAAAGCCAGCACTGGAGTCTAACCAGCAACTGCTGGCTGTCTGAATTCAGTGTGCAGGGAGTGTAGGCCAGCACTGGACAAGTGAACAGGCACTGCTCCAGGCCCTTCTGGGGTGGTGATGTGCCGAGAAATTAATCACATTAATTGGCATTTGCATGGTCAGGGCTGGGTCCCAGGTGCTCAGAGAAGTGAGTGGTCAGGGAGTAGAGTGCCAGGGTACTTGCTCTGAACACTGATGCACCTGTCTGATTTGCCCTTCCTGGGAGCATTCCAGATGCTTCTGTGTGGAGAGCTCTGTGGTGGTCCACCCAGCCCGACTTTTCACACTCTTCAGCTTTGTATCATTGCCCAAGGTCAAGGGTTGAAGGAAGGCAGTGCTCCTGGAGTTTGGCACTACCAGCCTTGGGATAATCATGGCTGGGCAATATGGGCACAGGACCACAGGGATGGAGCCTGGTGTTCCTGTAGCTCATGTTTCCTCACCCTTTCTCCTGGCCAGAAGCCCTCTTCTGTCCTCTAGGGTCTTGACTGCTATGCCACCCACATTCCCTCATTCCTTTCTCCCTGTGGCTCCTTTCTGTCAGCTAAGAACCTGCCTGAGACACTCATCAGAAAATGAAAATCACTTCCCCTTCAATCTCTTGGGCTTTCTGTGCCCCAGAAACCCTATCCATTGCTTTTCCTCCATCATCAGCTCCCAGGAGAAGTCTGTCTGGCCCCACCTCTCCCTTCTCCTTCCTCACTCATCCCTAACATCCTCAACAGCCTCTGCCCTTGCTAGACCAATGAGCAATCCTGGTGCTCTGAATATCTGATGGTCCCTGAGCCCCGCTTCCCTCCCCCATTGCTGACAACTGCCCCTGTCCAATCTTTCCTCATGTCTTCATAACTGGCTCTTCTGCGGTCTCTCCCACTTCCTATCTCCTGAGCTCTGAGGACTGTGGTTGTATCTAGGCACATAGCCCCCAGCTCTCCTCTGCAGTGTCCACCTCCAGACTGAAGATGGAGAGCCTCTCATCAGACCCCTATTGGAGCCCTGCTTGCCCACCTACCTCTCTTCGCTTCCCACAGTAGAGGGCTAAGTCCTCTGTGATCCTGTTCCCCAGGCGACCATGCATGTCTTGTTGTCATCTGCTCTGGTTTCCTGGCTGGCCATCCTGAGTTCATCTATGCCTGTTGTTTTTAATAAAGGGGTCCTGAAGTCTGTTCTGGGGCTCCTGGGCCGTGCCTGGGGAGGCAGGGTCGGCCGAGCTGAGCTCTCTGTTTGTCCCACGCTTCTTCTGGTCCCGGCTGGCTGGCTGGCAGTGAAGAGCAGCTTTCCGCCCCGGGTGGCAGGACTGCTCTGTGTTACAGCTCTGGGAGTGGCTGCTTCTGCAGGGACAGCTGCGGCTGACCGGATGGCTGACTGGACAGCCGTGGTGGTGTGCCAGTGGGCCCGAGAATCCTCGGGAGTGTTACAGCTCTGGGGACATGGTTCCCTGGGGAATACGATTCCCTGTGATTCAGTTTTCAGCTCTGGAAGCACGGCTTCCTAGGAGAAACACGGTTCCCCAGGTTTACAGCTCTGGTAATGGGCAAAAATACCCGGGGGAATCAGGTGGAAGTATTCCTGTTTATTGTAGGAACACTGTTGGTTAAATAGAGGTAGAGGAGGAGGGAGGGGAAGAAATGGGCAACAGAGATTGGCAGTAATCAGCGACCTGTGAATACCTGCTTTACATGTAGATGTGAACTTGGGCATGTAGCAGATGGTGGGGGCAGAGGAACTGTCACCTTCCAGGCACAGCTGGCGTGCAAACCTGGATTCATGTGGCTTGCTTAGGGAGGAAGTTTTAGGGTCAAGAGTGGAGATGGGGAAATGCCTACTGGGTTTGCCGGGGTTTCAGACCCGTTTCTCAAACACCCTCAAATACTCAAACACAAACTCCGTGTCCCATTTAGCAATACCAACAAGCAGTGCCCAACATATGCCCCTTCTTGTCTGCTGCCCAAGCAGTGTCCCATCCACAGCCCAGTCGTGTGTGTCCCTCCTCAAACCTGCTTCCACCTCTCTCTACCTACAGAGAAGGCCCAGCAACTTACTCTGGCTAATGTGTCCCCAGAGCCTGGTCAGCCTGGCCTTCCACACTGCCTGGACCGCTGGTGGCTGCACATGCCACACTGTCCCCATACCTTCAGGCCAAGAATGATTGAGTCCAGGCAGGTGGCCTGTGCCTTCATCTATCACTTGATTCCTGGCATCTGGGTTGGATACTCCCAGAGATCATCTCTTGACATCTCTGTGAGCAGGCACTGATCTGTGTTTGGGGCACACTGCTAGAGAGAACAGTGTGAGCAGAGATGGGGTGGGTCTAGTCCATGCTGCTAACAGAGTGAGCACTGGCAATGGGCTTCTGATGTGGGGGGCTGAGGGGATGGCTCAAGCTTGGGTCTCTCTCAGCTTCAGTCAGTGGAGCACTGGTGTGAATGGAGGTGAGGCTTGGAACGACCGTGACAAAGTTAAGGCCCCATGATTCTAGTGACTGCTCAAGGGACAAAGTCCAACAGCATCCCACCCATGGCTCAGGGTTTGTGCATGGCTCCCTGTGTTTCTGGGAAGTATCCTTCTCTGTTACCTCTTCCTTCCTTGTTCAGGTGGCCCAGACAGCAGCCTTGTGGGTTTCTAAATGGGAACTGGCCTTGGGCAGAGGATGCGGTTCCATTTCCCAGCCAGACCAAGCCTCTGCAGGCCTGCCTGTAGCAGGACATGCACACCAACCAGAAAGCCCAGTGATAAAAGCAGCTCTGCCCTTTTATGGTTGTGTTCCACTCAAAACCCGTTTCTTCGTAAAGAAAGAGAAATTGACAAATTTGAATATCTCTAAGGTCCCAGGCAGCTTGAGCCACAGACTTTTCTTCAGAGCTTTCTGGGCTCCTGGCAGTGGGCACCAGCAGGACCAATGCTCTCTCCTGTCTGTTTAGACATGAGCTATTAGCCATCCTGTTTGGGGAGGGGTAGTAAGATAAGGGATAGGCCATCATTCCTCCTTTGACCATGCTCATGACCTGGTCTGTTTCACTAGCACACAATAGTCAAGGTCAGTACTGTTGGTCTTCAGAGCTGGGGAGTGGGTGACCCAGAGAGGAACCAGCTTTCCTAAGTAGGCCTGAAGTCCTTGGCCTTGACCTTTAGCACGAACAGCCTCTCAAAGACCCTCAAGCTCTTGAAACCCTAAAGGACTAGAACGCAGAAAATGTCTACTGTTCTGTTTTCTTATTAGTCTGTCTTTTTTTGCCTGAGTTTAACTTTTGCTGGGCTCTTCCTCTAAACACCCCATCACTGAACTCTGGTTTTTTTTTAAATTGTTTGTTTGTGGGTTTTTTTTTTTTTTGAGGTAGGGTCTTACACTAGCCCAGGCTGACCTTGAATTCACTATATAGTTTCAGGGTAGCCTCAAACTCACCTACCTCTGCCTCCTGAGCGCTGGGATTAAAGGCATGTGCCACAACGCTTGGCTTCCGTCACTGAACTCTTTGAACAGATTTATTAAGATTTTTCTCATACCGTAGAATTCATCCATCAAGAGTATACAACTTAACAATTTTAGTGTAGTCACAGAATTATGGAGCCATAACCATAACCCAACTTTAGTTTTCTTGTGGGGGTGTGTGCAATACCACATGATGTGTTTGTGGAGGTCAGAGACAACTTGGCGGGCCTGTGCTCTTTTCCACCTTTTTTTTTTTTTTTTTTTTGAGGTAGGGTCTTACTCTAACCCATGCTGACCTGAAACTCACTCTGTAGTCCCAGGCTGGCCTCAAACTCACACTCACAAATCCTCTTACCTCTGCATTCCAAGCGTTGGGATTAAAGTCATGTGCCACCACATCTGGCTCGACCTTCTTTTTTTTCTTTAACTATTTTTATTAATTTACGAGAGAGAGAGAGAGAGAGAGAGAGAGAGAGAGAGAGAGAGAGAGAGAGAGAGAGAGAGAAAGGGAGAGAGGGAGAGAGGACACATGCCAAGAGCCACCTGCTGCTGAAACAAACTCCAGACTCATGTACCACTTTGGCTTTTTATGTGGGGACTGGGGGCCCATTAGGATTTTTAAGTGCCTTAACCACTGAGTCGTCTCTCCAACTGTTTTTTTTTTTTTTAAGTGAACTCCAGATACATGTGCCACAAAGACTTCTGTGAACTGGGGAATGCAAGCCGCCTGGCAGGTTTTCTAAGCAGGCTTGGCACTCTTCTGCCTTCTTTGAGGCAGGATCTCTTGCCTCTGCAAAGGAACACCAGCCTAGCTGCCCCTGAGCTTCAGCTCCTGCTCCAGCTCATTGCTGTTGGCACAATGGAGTCACGGCACATGGGCCACTCTGTGCCTGTCTGTACGTGAGTGCTGGGGAGGATCAACACTTGGGTCACCAGGCTTTGCAAGCAAGCGCCTTTAACTGCTAAGCCATCTCCTCAGTCCCATGACCTAACTTGAACATTTTCGTTACTGAGAGAAAAGAAACCGCACACCCCAGTAGTGTCTTCCCCTCCTTGAAGCAGCTCTCCCTCACACACCAGCTTTGTCCTGCAGCTCAGACAATCACCAAATTGCTTTCCTGTGGTATATGCTCTTCAGGATTGATGGCTTCCATCTACCACAAGGTTCACATTGGACTAATCTTTTCATCAAGTGATTTGGATTGTGTTTCGCTAGCTTTGTATTTTTTTTTTGAGAGTTTTGGTGTCTGTATTCATCAAAAGAATATTGTTTGGTATGAGAGGAGCACTGGCTGCAGAAGGAATTGAGGAGCATTCCCTCTTTTATCTAGTGGTGAGTTTGTGAGTGATTGGTGTTAATTCTTCTTTAAATGCTTGGGAGGATTCACCAATGAAGTCACTGGGTTCTAGCTTTTCTTTTTTAAATATTTTATTTATTCATTTTCAAGCAGAGAGAGAGAGAGAGAAAGAGAGAGAGAGAGAGAGAGAAAGAGAGAGAGAGAGAGAGAGAGAGAGAGAGAGAGAGAGAGAGAGAGAGAGAGAGAGAGAGAGAGAGAGAGAGAGAGAGAGAGAGAGAGATTGCTAGGGCTATCATCTTGTGTGTCTGGCTTATGTGGGTCCTGGGGAATTGAACCCAGGGCCTTAGGCACTGGAGGCAAGTGCTTTAACCACTGAGCCATCTCTCCAGCCCTCTAGCTTTTCTTTGGGGGAATATCTAAGTTATTAATTTATTCTCTTGCTTGTTAGAATTTTATTTAGATTTTATGTTTCTTTTTGTGTTTCAGGGAATTTTTCTTTCTCATCCAAGTCATCTAGTTTGTTGACAGCCAGCCATTCATTTTTATTTTGAAAAGTTGATAGTGATATCCCGTTTTTTAATCCTGATTATGAATTTGAACCATGTTTTTCTTGGCCAGTCAAGCTAGTCTGTCAAACCCAGCTTTTGGTGCTGAGGAAAGGGCTCAGTTGGTAAGATCATTTGTTGCACAGGCATGAGGACCCAAGTTCAATCCCCAGCACCCACATAAAAATCTGGGTGTGACTGTGCAACATGTAGAAGGGCATACGTAGGAGAATCACTGGGGTTCACTTATCACCACTTTAACCATAAAACAGAGAGCTCCAAGCTCAGCGAGAGACCTTGTCTCATGAAGTCAGCGGAAGTCCTCCCTGGCCTCCGCACACGTGCATACTGCACACACCCGACACTCAACGCACACGAAGCCGACTTTGGGGATTGATCCTTACTCTTTAGCTGTGTCCTCTAAGCATGCTTCTATTGTACCAGCCTGTAATTTTTTGTGTTTTGTGTTTTCAATTTTCTTCATCTCAATGTGTTTTTATTTTGTTTGGTTTTGTTTTTTGAGACAGGGTCTCACTGTGTAGTTCAGGTTAGCCTGGAGCTGTGTCAGCCAGGCTGGTCTTGAACTTGCAGCAATCCTCCTGCCTCAGCCTTGAGTGCATGAACCACTATTCCCAGCCCTGATACAGTAGATTATTGTAAATCATTTTGTTAGTTGTTTTCTATATATCTTAACTGATACTGTCCTATTTATCCATTATGGCCTTCTTTTGTGCTAAGTAGAAAATTTCTAGTATATTCTTTATAGTGTTTTTGTTTTCTTAGAAGTTATGCTTTGTATTTAAGTTAACTTAATGTACAATCAATAAAATAGTTCATATTAATACTGCCTTAATGTCAGTAGCATAAACTCTTTGCTTTAATATTCTACTCTTGTCCTTTGTGTCATTGTTGTGATATTACTTATATCTTTATGTATTTCCAGTTTTATAAGTATTGCTTTATAGTTACTTTATAAACAGAAGAGCTAAAATATACATTTATTCTGTTTTTTTTTATTCTGTCTTTTTTATATGCTGTCTTTCATGTCAAATTATATAATGTCCTTTATTTCTTCATGTGGATTTGGGTGACCATCTATTGTTCTTTTATTTCACAAGGGACTCCCATTAGAGTATTGGAACTCATCCTTAGGGCTGGGTTAGGTAATCTATGACTGCCTCAGTCTCTACTTCCTGGGAAAGGACTCAAAGTCAGACAGAGACATAGGGAACCTCTCAGCTCTTTCCTGCACATGAGCATACATATGACCATCTAGATTTCCAGAAATATGTTCGAGTTTTTCAAAGGTCCCTGGGGGGCATTTCTTTTCCAAGATCTCATGGGTTTTTGTTTTTTCAGTGTGTGCGTGCACATGTGTGTGTGCAGGTGTTCCACAGACACGTGAAGTCAGAGTACAATCTCTGGTGCCCATTCTCACCTCCTACCTTGCTTTTCACCACTGCGTTTCCAGGCTAGCTGCTCTAAGAGCTTCCAGGGCATTCTTCTCTCTCCACCTCCCATCTCTCCATATGTATCCTGGGATTGTAGACACCTTACTATTGTGGCCAGCTTTGCATGGGTTCTGGGAATCTGAACTCAGGCACTTTATCCTCCAGCCATCTTCCCAGATCTTTTGTGTCTAGCTTTTTTTTTTTTTTTTTTTTTTTTTTTTTTTTTGCCCCAGCTGGTATCATAGCAAGAATTGCTACTGAGTCTTTCCAGCAAATACCCTGGAAACAGGGTTTTTCCCCAAAGAGCAACCTAGGAGCCAGGGTAATTATGGTAATATTCTGTGAAGGGCTTTTTCAGGGAGCTCAGATGATGATAGTGTTTTGGGGAATGAAACTCTTTGAGAAGTTAATTCATATGTGAGCAAGTACTTCTTCTCTGTACAGGGCCTGGCCCTCTTATCTAAGCTTTTTCACCTGGTAGTTAAGGGTCCAAGGGTTTGGGCTCTAGGAGGCTGTGGGAAATATTGGGAGCTCATGAAGACTGTGGTCAGACAGGCCTGGTTCTGGATTCTGGCTCTGCTTCTCTGTGTCAAAGAGAGACAGCTTTGTCACCAAGTTTTGTCAAGAGTTAACTGACAAACTCACATTGAAGTTCTAACCTACAGAAAATGTTCAATAATAGAAATGATGATTATTGATTTGATACTTTATTTTTAAAAATATTTTTATTTATTTTTAATCAGAGCAAGAGAGAGAGGGAGGGAAGGAGAGAGGGGAGGGAGGGAGGGAGGGAGAGAGAGAAAGAGAGAGAGAGAGGGAGGGAGGGAGGAAGGGCATGCATCAGTGCCTCTTGCCACTGCAAAGAAACTCCAGACTTACTGGGGAATAGAACCCATGTAAGGTCATTAGGCTCTGCAGGCAAGCGCCTTAATCACTGAGCTATCTCTTCTGCCCCCTTATCTTTATTTAAGCTACAGCATTTATAACAAATGTAGCACTGTGTGCCACGCCTTCACCTAGGCACTGTGTATGTATTTCATTCACTTCTCACATCAACCTTCAAATACATCCCATTGAGCGGGGCATGAGGCACACATCTTTAGTCCCAGCTCTTGGGCGACTGACAGAGGGGATCCAAGTGAATCCAGACCATCCTGGGGCTACAGAACGAGTTTCAGGGCCTCAGAAAACAAAAACAACCCATCATATTACTCGTTCCAGTTAGAGATGTGGAAAGTGAGATACAGTTTCCCACCCTAAACCACTGAATTGGTCCTCACCAACCTACACCTGCCCCTGCTGCCATCCAGCCTAGGAGCAGGGGAAGAGCAGTGTGTGCCCTTTATGAATAAAACCTGAACCAAAGGGACCGGAATGTCTCCTATTTGAAAGAAATCAAAGGTCAAGCACAGTCCAGCTTCTCCTTTGTGGCTTCAGCTGCCCAGGTTCCTCTCTGCTGTTGTCATGTGTAGAGCCTGTCCTTATCTTGAGTTCCTCCCAAGTGTGAGCTTCAGCCTGTCAGCTGAGGAATGGTTGGGAGTGGGTGGCTGCTGTGCTTCAGGCCCTCACAGTCAGCTTCACAGGTGGATACCAGGAACTGGGTACCACATCAGGGCTGCACAGGTGCAGCACTTTGACCCTGGGCTCCTTTCAGCAGGCTTGATCATCATCAGTGATATCACAGTGGCCTCTGCAGCATGGGACTTCTCCCATAGATCCAGAGTAGGAGATGCACATGAAGGGCTTCCACTGTGCTCAGCCCCCAAGCCCTGCATCTAGCAGGTTCTCTGAGCCCTTCCCACCTGGGAGTTCTGCAGCAGGGCAGGATTCAAATGGCAATGACCTTCAGAACATCAAGGGGTTTTCTAATAGGGCAGCATGTTGATAGCCTAGCCTGAGGACCACTGTGCTCTTTCCTGGAGCAAACTTAACTTCATCCTGTTATTCCTGAGGGCTCAGAACTGTGCAGGAAACATACAGAGCAGAGGGTTGCACTGTCCTTACAGTTAAGAAACAAGTCATTCAAGGCAAGAGGTGGGGTTGGAGGCAGAGCCCAGTAGGTGTGGTGGATCCACACTTACATGCTTACTCATTCATGTGCTCTCTCTCTTTAAATTTTATTATTTGAGAATGAGAGAGAAATAGGCAGAAAGAGAGAGAGGGGGAGAGGGAGAAGATAGAGAGAGAAAGAGAGAGAGAGAATAGGTACGCCAGGGCCTCTAGCCACTGCAAACAAACTCCAGACACATGCACCACCTTGTGCATCTGGCTTTACATGGGCACTGGGGAATCAAACTCGGGTCCTTCTGCTTTGCGGGCAAACGCCTTAATCACTAAGCCATCTCTCCACCCTCTCTTTTTTTTGTGGTAGGGTCTCACTCTCTAGCTCAGGCTGACCTGGAATTCACTCTGTAGTCTCAGGCTGGCCTCCAACTCACAGGAATCCTCCCACCTCTGCCTCCCAAGTACGTGCCCACCATGCCCAGTGCATGCCCATGCCCTCTTTAAAGGAGTTGGCACTGCCATCTGCCAGCCACACTAGCATTTCTCAGGGGTAATTCTTGTCTCAGACATCTCCAAGAACCCAAGGAGAAAGTTGTTCCCTCAGCTGCACCCTCTTTATTGTTTCCCTTGGCTGCTGGTGCCCACCCCCTTCCTTGGGACCCCACAGCCCGAGGTGTCCAGAGGATTCCCGTGATGCCTGCCATAGTTCAGGCATGTCTCAAGATGGAATGCAGGAGCGGCAGCCTGCTGAGAGCTCCTACCTCAGCCTCCCTGTGCTGACTGCAAAAGGATTAGAGGCTCTGAGAGTCACTGACAGGCCTGGCCAGGCAGATGACCCCAGAAACACTACCTGTGAGCCTAGGTCTAATTACCAGCTCTTTTCTGTTCCCTCAGCTCCAGAATAGAGCCTTCTGGAAAGATAGACTTTGCCTGCAGGACGGTAGGTCTTAAGAAGTCTTTGAGCACCCTTTCTTTCTGTACGCCCTCCTCAGGATAGTTTCAGAACTTGGAAATCTCTGCAGATCTGCGGAGACAGGTGCCCAAGGGATGTCACAGCCCTCTTCCTTTATTCAGAAAGCCAGGCGCCACACCTCCCCAATAAAGTCCTAGGAAGCCCCCGGGAAGTGACACTGTACAGGGAGGCCTGGTGGTCTGACTGGGTCATCCTGCATCCGCCCTGCCTCCCCTGTGAGGCCCTATTGTCTGGCTAGAGCACCCAGGCAGCCGCCCTCTCTGGGAAGCATTCATGAGCCCAGCTCTGAGGCCCATTCAGAGGGAGTGCTGTTTGTAGAATCTTCCTAAAATACCACAACAGTGCCATTCAGAGCGTCTGCCCCGAACAAAGCACCCCAGTGCCAGCATCGTGGTCAGGGCCTCAGCCAGGACACCTCTCCACCCCACTGACAGGGGCTCCATTGCCCTCCCTATCCTGGGTGCTCAGGGGCCAGGCCCTGGGGTCTAGAGTGTATCCTGGGCCCAGCTAGAATCCAAAGGAGTGCACAGAGACCTGTGGCTCTCTGTGTGTGGGACACTGGGCCCTCTGGTTGCTCTCAGAGGATGGACATCTTTATCCTCCCATGTGCAGCCCTAGGCAGTGACAGGGACAGGAGGATGAGCACCCATAACAGCAAAGCCTTTAACACCCAGCATCAGAGGAACAACCTTGCGTGGCTCCTTAATTGCTTTCTTATGAGATGGACAATAGGTACTTCCTCTCTGCCTCATTCTCAGGTTGCTGCTGGCTCACTTGCAGGAAGTGAATGGCATCACCATTGACAACTCACAGGTAGGCACATAGCATTGATTGCACCCCAGTAGTGTACTTTGTGGTTCTGGGTTGAGGCAAGCCAAGTTGAACTGTGGGTATTCTCTGCTGTGGGATGGAGCCTTTCTATGCAAATGAACCATGTTCCAGACACTGTCCACGCTGCCCACCTTACAGTTGGTGAGACCTGTGCCCCTGCGGGACACTGAGCTCCAGGCCATGTACCCACTTAGTATACAAAGGGTAACGTGACATTTTTTTTGCATCCACCCTTGATGCCAACATATCCCTGTATCTCAAAGAAAAGCATTCCTAAAGGAGGTGGCTCAGTTGATCTCCTAGGACAAGAGCCCAGTGTGCTTGGGGGTGGCCAGCAGCACTCCTGCCATCATCTACACAGAAAAGATTCAACAGCCAGGTCCCAGAAGCAGCTCTGTAAAAAAAGACCACCATAGGTTTATGACATGGTGGTCCATCCTCTGCAGACCCCTGGCATGTCCCCAGTAATACCTGTACAGTAAGGGCACAACTCTTGCTGAGGGGACCACTGCTGGACTCTCAGATAGCAGAAAATGTCAGCTCTGGATTATTAGTTGAGAGGCCCTTGGTAGTCTCCTGTAGAAAGTGGGAAGGTAAGGCCTTCCTCAGGGTTGTCTCTAGGCTTGATTGGGAGTATACCTAGGCCCACTCACGTAAGCCACAGTATGAATCCAGTATATTTGCTTAGACTACCAGGTAAATGGCTGCTTTCTGGAGTGCTGGATGATAGAACCTGTCAAATTTACATCCTGACACTAGCAAGAGGTTTTCTTTTTTTGTCTGGTTGTGTGTGTGGCCGCTGGGCATGGGACAGCCTATAAAAATAGTGATGTGTCTGGGGGGTGGGCTTGTTTAACCTAAACAATTTGGGTAAAAAAAAGAAAGCATGGGGGTTACAGAGATGGCAGTTAAGAGGAGGAAGCAGACAGGAAGACCTTAGGCCTGACAGAACATGAGTTGGCTCCTCAGGACCCATGTAAATAGCTGGGTATGGCCCATGGGGGAGAAAAGACCCAGGAATTTCAGGAGTTTGAGAAAAGAAAAAAAAAAGAAAAGAAGAAAGGAAGGAAAGACAAGCTCTGGGTCAGTAAGAGGCTCCAGCTCAAACAAGACAGGCAGAAGAGTGGTGGAGTGATGGAGCAGTACACCTGACTTCTGCTCCACCCAGCACCGCAAGTGCACCTGTCACTGACAGGTGCGTGGGTGCCCTGTGTCCACATGCACACAACACCCAAGAGGGAAAAATGGAAGAAGAAAGCTTAGGGAGTCTGTCAGGTAAAGCCTGAGGTCCCATACACCTGGGGGGGGGGGCTCCACATCTGGCTTGGTTTTACAAAGAGAGAGTGTGTCAGTGAAATTCATAGTGGCACTGTCAAAGCAAGGGCTGCACGCACAGCTAGAGATGGGCAGAACTCAGGCCTTGGTCACCTGCTGCTCTGGTACATTGATTATACTGTCCCCTGGAAGTGTTCACACTGTGCCCTCCCTTCCAGCCCACAGAACTGCTTACGGACCTTTGACTAGTCTCAGCTGCCTCCTCAGTGTAGCCCTCCTGGCACACCCCCTCTCCAACTGTGGCTGGGGAAGGAGGCAAAAGTCAGATGGATGGTCATTGTGTTGAACCCACGAACGCAAAGAGAAGACCACAGACTCCAATGTAGGCCAAATTAAAGCAAGCTATATTTGTGCACACAGAACTGGCCAGTGGCTATCTCACCCCAATGCAGGGCTCCAGAGAATAGCAACTAACAAAGGAAAAAGTGGGGTTTTTAATCTCTAAAACTTGGAGCATTTCCAATGAGGAATGTATCAAACAGGAGTGCAATTAAACAGGATTTATAGACATGAGATAGTGCAGTAAGCTGTAAATTTTATGTGAGTCAAAAAGACCAGATAATTTCTTCAAAGCACAAGCAACTTCTGAGGCATGCTTAGCCCTTATCTGTGCAGCTGCGTTTATCCTATTTGTTGGGTTTTCTGACATTCTTCAATTGTTAATTGGGAAATTCGATTCTTGGGAGGGGTAAGGCACATTCAGAGAATTTCCAGGCCATTCTAAAGTAGTCTAATCAAGCACAGCTTGATTTATTGCAAAACAATTTCTAATTCCAGGATGGCATCTCTGGTTCTTCAATTGTTTATCCTGGAATGCCCCTCCTCCACCTCGTCTTCAGGAAGGAATTGGGCTTGGCCTGCCAGCCCCCCCCCCCCAGAGAGTTCTGGAGGTCTTATGATGCAGGATTGGAGTGGGGGCTGCACCCTTGGGTTTGGGCTGAGGGTGCACATCTGCCTCATAAAGGGCTGGGAGGAGAAGTGTAACTTCAGGCTTCCCTGTCTGCCAACCTGCCTGTCCCAAGTGGCTTGCTGAGGACCTGTGCATGGGTCCATGCCATGTTTGTGTCCCCAGGTCTGGCCTGCTGGACACACGGAGCCTGCAGTGGCTGTGTCAGTAACCTGGGGCGGGGGTGGAGGGTGGGAGACCTGAGCAGACACAGGTGGGTGTCCAAGCCTAAGAAGCCAGCCTGGGATCCTGGGGTGATCAGGGTCCCTGCCTCAGGCCCAGCACCTCCACCTGAAGCCATGCTGCTGCGGGGCTCGAAGCCATGCTGCTGTGGTCCCCAGGAGCCCTAGGCAGATCCCAAGGTTGAGGCCAATTAAGGGCGCAGAGTGGGGAAACACTTCAGTGTCTTTTAAATTTGGAGCCTACAATTCCAGAGGGTTTGGTTTATGTAGTCTCAAATGTAATTTTTAGAGACAAAGGAAGCAGGGTATGGTGGAGCTTGGGATACCCCTTGGAGCGCCCTGCCTGTCTGGACTCCACCCAGACTTGTCCTAGCTCAAGCTTTGATTTGTGGAACTCAGATCAAAGAGTGCAGTCAGGGAGGGCATGAAATAATCTGTGTGTGAGTATTGGCACTCAAGTGCCACAGCCCACCTTGTTTGAGATAAGAGTCGTTCATCCATGGCTATGTCAGAAGGGCTGGCCAGTGCGCTTCCCTGGACCCCCCCCCCCCATCTCAGCCCTCCTCCCACATTCACCATAGGCACAAGTGATTACAGATGGCCGCTACTCTTTCCTGCTTTGCTTGTGGTCTGGGGATCTGAACTCTGGTCTTTTACCCTTGACCCCTATCCACACCCAGCAAAGCATCTTTAATCTCAACAGGAAGTACAGCCATGGCTTCCCTTCCCTTTGGTATTCTGCAGTCCTGAGGCACCCACTGGGTCAAGTACAACGGAAGTGTTAGGATGATTCTGACCCCCAGGAACCCAGAAGGGAAGACCTGCAGTCCCTGTGGTATCGTGGACTGAGGAGCCGACTGCTAATTGGAGGTTCAGTGCTTGCTCCCTGGACCTGGGAAACTCAGCCCTGTACCTCAGCTCCTCCTCAATCCTCAATCCTTCATACAGTGCCTGAGCAGAGCATGCCACGGTGGGAACAATGTCTGCAGTGTCCTGGCATGCAGCAGCTGGGGCTTGAGTCTCTCTGAAGCTAATATCAGTGCTTGTCCCCAGCACAGTGTCTGGCACATAGAAATGAAATAATGACTCATGGAAGGAAAAGAGGGGGAGAAGGAAACAGTGGAGCAGAGGGAATTTGAAGGAAGCTAAGAAGAGGGTATTCAAGCTAGATCTCTTTGTTCTTTTTGAGGTAAGGTCTCGCTCGGACTCAGAGTCAGGCTGCCTTGAACTCACAGTGTTCTTCCCACCTCTGCTTTCCAAGTGCTAGGATTAAAGGTGTGCACCACCACACCTGGCTTGATCTAGGTCTTGAATGAGCAGGAGCTGGTAGTAGGCAGATGGGAAATGGGTGTGTGTGTGCAAAAACACAGAGGCAGGAAGTGCATGGAGTACCTCAGCAACAAGGAGGCCAGGAGTGTCCTGAGATGAGGGCTGGACAGGGAAGGCCTCAGCTCACACAGAGATGTCCTAAAGTCATGACATGAGAGAGCTGTGCCTGGGATTCCCACTGGAGAGTGAGGGGAAGGCCTGATCTGCATTTTAGAGGTTGGTCCTCTGAGCCTGGCATTCCCCTGTCCAGTCATTCCACCCTCTGCATCACTTCTGCAATTGTCCCTGGGAGAAAGATCACAGCTCAACTCTCCCAGTGCCACCCAGGGCAAAGCCACATTCAGACTGTCCAGTATTTTCAAAACAGTATAATTAGTTTTAACATGTAATCAGCTAAAATTGGCTTTTAAAATACATTTTTTCAAGTTTAAAACCCAGTGTCTACTTAGCACTATTAGCATATACCAGCTCAGACTAGCATTGCAGGTGCTCAGTAGCCACGAGGAGCTGGTGGCTACAGTACTGGATGGCTTTGAGAACATAAACTGGGATTGGGGATATGCCACCTTTGGAGAGCCATTATTCCGTCAACCAGACCCCTAAACCATCATTCATGTTGGGGAAGGAGCTGGCACCCTCCAGCATCTTAAGGTCTGGTGATGTGTGTGGCAATGAGGCAGCTGGGTGCCCACACAGAATCCTTATGGGAGCCTCTTCTGACCATGCCTGATGAATGGACCTAGGGGTCCTCCTTCCTTCCTTCATTACTTCTTACTTGCTTGGAGCCAGCAAACACCATGAACCTCCAAGGCTTGCTCACCAGGTCCCACAGCCTGCTTGGGAATCTGGTGCACACTTACCCCTGGGCAGAAGGGCATGACGGATGAGGAAAAGGGCAGGGTGAGTGAGAAGAGGGAGAGCAGGAGAGGCTGAGCCTGTGAGGCACTAGGTGCCCTGGCAGGCAGCTCCTGGGGTCCTGCAGAGCTGTGGGCTGGGGCACTTTGTCTCTCTTGGGGTAAAGGCTGGGAATGTCCAGGGTGATGTGAGAAGGACCTTCTGGAATTCTCTGGGACACTTCCCAGAGGTGGAAGGCAGAGGGAGCACAAGCAGCCTACAAGTGTACTAAGTGCTGTGAGCATGCTGTGGGTGTGCTGTGTGCATGCTGTGTGTGCGCTGTGTGCATGCTGTGGGTGTGCTGTGTGCATGCTATGGGTGTGCTGTGTGTGCATGCTCTGGGTGTGCTGTGTGTGTGTCCCTCCACTTGCCTGCTGCTGCTGCTGTTAGCCTTCCGTCTCGCATGAGTGCTGTGTGTGTCCTCGTCATGCCAGGCTCTGCTCACTGTGTTGGAGTTGCACATAAAGCAAAGGACTGACAAGTGACATAAAAACTATGTCTTATGAACAGTAGATGTGATTTTGGGATAGTGAAGGATGGCAAGGAGCATGGGGTGTGGTTGGAGACGTGGGGTGAAGTCTAATGAGGTGGCCAGGCAAGATTCCCCAGGGTGTCATTCAAGCACATGTTTCCTGAAGTGATTATCCAGGAGACACCTGTAGGAGATGAGGGCCAAATTGTGTATCTGGAAGTTTCCTCGGCAACAACAAGGGGAAAAGAAGATGCAGACTACCAAATAGCCACACTCAAAGGAGGAACAGCCAGGGACAAAGATGAAGGAAAGGATTACAGGCCTTGAGGATGATGGCAAGGCTGTCACTGTGGCTGGAGCGCATAGATCTAAGAGTACAAGGGAGAGAGCCTGAAGACAATGTCCTTCCTCCAGGTGAGAAACGATAGTGATGCCAACCAAGTGCACAATGAAAAGTAATCCAATTGGGAAAGATGAGCTGATCAGAATGGATATGAGATGTGAGACTGAAACTGAAGATGGTCCTGAGTTTCCATCTGAGTGACTGGAATGTGGTTGCCCTAAACTGAGAAGCAGGTCCAGAGATGGGTTTTATCCAGGTCTGGGGGACAGGGAATTGTTGAATTTGGAAGTCTTCAGCATAGCCCTGAATAAGACAAATGAGTCTCTTCCCTCAAAGGAAACCATGGGTCAGAGTTAGAGAGGCATCCAGGTCCTTCCAAACTTTCTGTCTTGGGCAACTGGCTGCCCAACACTGAAATGGAAAAATGGTGGGAGCTAGGTAGAACAGGTAGGGACCTTTTGTGGACATGCCATACTGTGCCTGTGTGACATCCCACAACCATAAAATCATGGCAGTCATTTAGACTCAAGCAATATAGATCTGCTGGCTATCAATAATTGCCAACCCAAAGCAGCTCCTCCACCAAGGAATATCTGGCATTTATGGCTGTCGTAAACCATTAGCATGGGAGGGACTGCTTCTGGGGTCTGATGGGTAGAGACTAGGGATGCTGCTTAAATACCCTGCTACTGTGCTTACTGTGAAGAAACCCTCTGGCCCAAGATGTCATTAGTGCTGAGGCTTGTCCTACTCATATTGTGTTGAATTGAGTATGACAGTAACAGTAGATATTTAGGAGTACTTGTTAGCTCCTAGGTAACAAGCTTGTCCTGCCAATGTCTGGGTGCTCTCACTGTGTCCACCTTGTGGGGATATGGCTTTGATGTTTAGGAGTGTCAGTCCAATCAAGGTGTTCACATGGTGGAGCTAAGGGCTGACTGTGATAAGGCTGCTAGTTTCTGGGCACACCGTGGGCTGGGTAACAGCGCAGCAACCATACAGACTAGTTTCAACAAAAAAAGGGCAAGGGCAGGAATAGCGGCGGAGACTCTTATCCTTCAAACAAATTTCCTTCTGAAATATTTGCTGTCATTTTTTTCATTACATCTAACATTAATCTTTCCCAAGGAGATAAGATAGACATAAAAACGACGATGATGGCCACTTTCTACTCATCAAGGGAACAATACAGCAAGAAGCCATCACTATACTAAATATGTATGCACCAAATGCAAGGGCCCCTCAGTTCATTAGGAATAAATTACTTAAAAGCAAAGCAGATATAGATGCCAAAACCATCATAGTAGGAGAATTTAACACTCCACTGTCATCCCTAGACAGATCGTACAAACAACAGAGAAGCAGGGATATCAAGCTGCTAAACGGCACCATTGACAAACTAGGGATAACAGACATTTACAGAACATTTCACCCCAAGGACACAGATTACACATTCTTCTCAGCAGCACATGGAACTTTTTCCAAAATTGACTATATACTGGGCCATAAATCATCCCTCAGCAAATTCAGAAATATCAATGTAATCCCCTGCATCATATAAGACCACAACGCATTAAAGGTAGAAATTAACAACGGGAGAGGATCCAAAAATTTCAACAGATACTGGCGACTGAACTCTCTCCTCAACAATGAATGGGTCAAACAAGAAATCAGACAGGAAATCCAGAACTTCCTAGAAACAAATGATAATGAGGACACAACCTTTCAGAACTTGTGGAACACAATGAAGGCAGTTCTAAGGGAGAAATTCATTGCTCTAAATGCCTTCATAACAAAGACAGAGAAGTCTCAAATTAACCAACTATCCTCACACCTAAGGTCATTAGAACAGATGGAAAAATCCAACCCTAGGAGCTCGAGACGCAAGGAAATAATTAAGATCAGAGCTGAGATTAATGAATTGGAAACAAAGAAAACAATTGAAAAAATAGACAAATCAAAAAGTTGGTTCTTTGAAAAAGTCAATAAGATCGACAAACCCCTGGCCAACTTAATCAAATGAAAAACTGAGAAAGCCCAAATTAACAAAATAAAAAATGACAAGGGTAAGATCACAACAGATCCTGAGGAGATTGGATGAATCATCAGGTCATACTTCCAAAACCTCTACTCCACAAAATTAGAGAACCTGGAGGAAATGGATAAATTCCTGGGCACCTACCAACTTCCAAAGCTCAGACCAGAGCAGATAAAGATCCTAAACAATACGATAACAATCACAGAGATTGAATCGGTAATCAAGAACCTCCCGAAATGGAAAAGCCCAGGTCTAGATGGTTTCTCAGCTAAATTCTACCAAACATTCATCACAGAACTGAAACCTCTCTTTTTTAAGCTTGTCAGGGACATAGAAAAAGAAGGTAGGCTCCGAAACTCCTTTTATGAAGCTACCATTGCCCTACTTCCCAAACCAGGCAAGGATGTAACAAGAAAAGAAAACTACAGACCCATATCCCTGATGAACTTGGATGCAAAAATCCTAAACAAAATTCTAGCAAACCGAATACAAATCTACATCAAGACTATAATTCACCCTGACCAAGTCAGCTTCATCCCAGTAATGCAGGGATGGTACAACATATGAAAGTCGATAAATATAATTCACCACATTAACAAACTCACCCGCAAAAACCACATAGTCATCTCAATTGATGCAGAGAAGGCTTTTGACAAAATTCAACACCACTTCATGTTTAAAACCCTGGAAAGAATAGGCATAGATGGTCTATATCTCAACATGATAAAGTCAATATACAGATCTCCTAAAGCACAAATCATCCTCAATGGGGAATGACTCAAGGAGTTCCCGCTTAACTCAGGGACAAGACAGGGATGTCCACTCTCACCACTGCTATTTAACATAGTGCTTGAAGTTCTAGCCCAAGTAATAAGACAGGAGAATAGCATAAAAGGGATACAAATCGGAAAGGAAGAAGTCAAACTATCCCTCTTTGCAGATGACATGATCTTATATATATCAGACCCAAAGAGCAGTATTAGTAAACTCCTGAAGATGATCAATGCCTTCAGCAGAGTGGCAGGATACAAAATTAACACGCAAAAATCAGTAGCCTTTCTATATACAGAAGACAAACATTATGGAAAAAGATATAAGAGAAACTGTCCCGTTCTCTATATCCTTAAATAAAATTAAATACCTGGGAATATCACTAACCAAGGTAGTGAAAGATTTATATAAGGAAAATATTGAAACACTCAAGAGGGAAATAGAGGAGGATGTGATGAGATGGAAAGACATTCCATGCTCATGTATAGGGAGAATCAATATAATGAAAATGGCAATCCTGCCAAAAGCAATCTACAGATTTCACGCGATGCCAATAAAAATCCCAACCTCCTTCTTCCCAGACATTGAAAAAATAATCTCAGAATTTATTTGGAAGGGTAAGAGACCTCGAATAGCTAAAACTATTCTGAGCAAAAAAAAAAAAAATTTACGCAGGAGGTATCACCATACCTGACTTTAAAACACACTACAAAGCCATAGTAACTAAAACAGCATGGTATTAGCAGGGAAACAGACAGTCTGACCAGTGGAATAGAATTGAATACCCAGCCTTTAATGTAAGTAACTTCAGCTTCTTAGTCTTTGACAAGGGTGCCAACAATGTATGCTGGGCCAAAGACAGCATCTTTAAGAAATGGTGCTGGACAAATTGGATAAACACGTGTAAAAAAATGAAAATAGACCCACTCCTTTCACCATGCACAAAGATCAACTCCAAATGGGTCAGAGACCTCAATATTAACTGAACAACCCTAAACACCCGGAAGAAAAAGTAGGAGATAGGAGTAGGGAACCACATGACTACATGAGATAGGAGTAGGGAACCACTTCCTGAGCAAATCTCCAGTAGCCCAGGAAGTGCAACAGTCACTTAACCAATGGGAACTAATCAGGCTCAAAAGCTTCTGTACAGACAAAAATACTATTCTCAGAGTCAATAGACCCCCTTCAAACTGGGAGATGATTTTCGCTAGCTAAAACTCAGACACAGATCTAATTTCCAGAACCTACAGAGAACTCAAAAAAAATAATAACAAAAAATGCAACCTGCCCCCTCATAAAATGGTGCACTGATCTCAACAGAGAATTCACAGAGGAGGAAACACAAATGGCGTTTTCTCACCTGAGGAAGTGCTCAGCATCCTTAAGCATCAGGGAAATGCAAATCAAAACTAAAATGAGATACCACCTTTCCCCAGTCAGAATGGCAATCATAAAGTAAACCACCAAGAGTCGTTGCTGGGCGAGGATGTGGGGAAAAAGGAACCCTCATTCACTGCTGGTGGTATTGTAAACTGGTTCAACCGCTATGCAAAGCAGTGTGGAGACTCCTGAACACAATAAACATAGAACTACCAATGCACCCAGCTATCCCTCTACTAGGCATCTATCCACAAGATGTCACATCTCGATGCAGAAACATCTGTACAACTATATTTATAGCAGCTCAATTCATAATAGCCAAGAATTGGAATCAACCCAAATGCTCATCCATGGAGGAATGGACAGTGAAACTGTGGTATATTTACACAATGGAATTTTACTCAGCTGAAATGAAAAATGAAATATTGAAATTTAGGAAAAAATGGTGTGACTTCGAGCAGATCTTACCAAGGGAACACTCAAAAGAACAGAGAATTGAATGCCACATGTTCTCCCTCATATGCGGTCTTTAACCAGGATAACCATTTTCTTTATGCAGACTAGTAGAAAGAAGTGAGAGGTTATGAATGAGGGGTAAGGGACCGGGGGAGGGGAATGGCTTAAGCAGGAGGCTGAACCTAATTAGGTTCAAAAACATAAAATCCTCACAAGCATACTGTAGCCTAGTGAGCAAGTAGTGGGTTATCAACTGACAGGAGGGACCCTGAGTAATAGGGGAGAGAGTCTAAGCCTATGAATAATTGATCATTCTGACAATCCCTGGTCCCAGCCACTGGTTCCTTCCCTCACTGAGCTGTTGACCAAAGTGGCCCATGGGGTTCCAAAAACAAGACAGAATTCTGTCAAGCTCTTGAATGACCTCCCTAGGCCTGAGGCAAAACCCTGTTGCTGAAGAAACCACAGAATGCCATCAATCAGCATCGAGAGACTCTTCAAGGTCCGTAATGGTATCCAGCCCCCAGATGGTAGTTAATGCAGTGCTAGAAGGCACTGCACAAGCTGCCAGGGGAAGCTAATCAACGATGCTGGAGTAAACAGAGACCACTGGCATGAAACACAGTCAACGGCCATGAGTAGGCTGTCCATACCCCATATTGGGAGAGAACAGCGAACCAAGAAAGGAGCACTAGTGCAATGGAGGAGCCTGGGCCTGGGGGAGATAATCAACAGCTTTTAAATTCGGCCAAATATTCCACTCAGTGAGGGGAAGCCCGTGACTGGAACTGGGGAATCAGTGCAATATGCACCGGATCCCATACTCTTGGGCTCCCAAGAAAAGATGCATTATGGGACTGATTGACGGAGAGGCTACTAAAAATAGAATCTAGGTTGTCCAGAATTGTGTATATTTTTTAACCTATACTGACCTCACACTCCGATGGAGATTGTGTTTTTATTTTTCAGGATGCAACAAGAGAGTTGTGGCCCATCTAACCCTACCAACCAACTGTAGGCCGATAGCAGAGATTCTGGCAAGAGATGAGCCACAACAGTCATACCGTGGAGAATCCATATGGAGCCCAGCAGAGAATGTCGGGATGAACAAGAGACCCATAGCCACAGCCATAAAATCAACACAGGATAAGCCAGGGTGACAGAAACCAACAATTTTTGACACAAAGACCCCTAAACTCACAACATTAAAGCAGCCTTAATACTCATCCACCTCGACTCAGGGAACTGAGTGGAAGAGGGGGCGGAAAGATTGTGAGAGCCGTGGTGGGGGAGACTATCCAGAGGCATGACACCCCTCAGTAACAACACACTTGGGCCAGGAGAACCGGGCTGAGTACTAGGCTGTCCAAGGTCCCCTGCCACAAGGAGTGATCGAGATGGCCCATGGAGGAGGATATCCAGCCGATTGGGGATGGGGAGGGGGACATTAGGGAATTGGGGATAACAACTCATTGTTTGCCCACTAAATAATGTAACTCATTATGGTCAAGAAATATATATATTTAAAAAAATAAAAAAGAAAAGACTAAAAAGAAAAGGTGGAAATAAATTTTCTTAAAAGAAAAAAAAAAAAAAGAAGCACAAAGATGAGTTAAAAGAATGGGGCAAGATCCACCATACACTAATCTAAAGAATCCTGGAGTGACCATATATCAAAGATTTCCGAGCAGGCTGCCATACTTTTCCCTGCTAGGAAGGGGCATATAGTGGGGAACCAAGGGCCAGGACCTGTGATCCTTGGATCTACCACCTAGGAGCTCTGTGCCTTAGTTTATTTGTCTGTACAGCGAAGATAGTGGGTTGAGGGTGTATTTCAGTGATAAAACAGTGAGAAGCCTTGGGTTCAATCCCCAGCACCACACACACACACACACACACACACACACACACACACACACACACACACACACACACACACGAATAGGCATGTCTACATGCCAAATATACATGATATCAGGTGAGTGGAGGAGGTATGGATTCACCAGGGTTGCTCTGGCACCCTCCAGCCCTCAGAAAGCACATATTCCCATCTGAGTTTCCTTCACTGGGCCCTGGCAGAGGATGCATACACCTGTGTATTTGTATGTGTGTTGGCGCATGTGTTTTCATGTACTTGTGGAGCCTAAAGATTGATGTTAAATGTCTTCCTCAATTGCTCTCTATCTTAGTTTTTAGACAAAATCTCTCAGTTAACTTGTGTTGTAGTTACCCTGGTGAGATAAAGCACTGGGCCCAAAACAAATAAACAAAACAGTAGGCAGGAGGAAAGTTTTTATTTTGGCTTACAGCCAAAAGGGAAAGCTTCATGATGGCTGGACATCACCTATGCTACAGCAAGTGGTAAAGAACAGCAGGAGAATGAGCCAAGTTCTAGCAAGGGGGAGCTGGCTATAACACCCCTCTGGGCACCCCCAGAAACACATCTCCCCCAGCAAGGCTTCACCTCCAAAATTGCCATCAGCTGGGGACCAAGCATTCAGGACACAAGTTTATGGGGAACAGTTGATTCAAACCACCACAATCTGGAACTCCCCAAGTCAGCTAGACAAGCTGGGTAGCACCCCAAAGGATCCTCCCATGTCCACTTCTCCAGTGCTAGAATTATAAGATTGACGCGCTGCCTGCTGTGCTAAGAGGGTGACTCCAGTGCTAGAATTATAAGCGCATGCGACCATGTCTGGCATTTTTCTGTGGGGGCTGGAGACCTAAACTCAGGTCTTCATGCTTGCATTGCAAGCACATTATTAACTGAGCCATCTCCCTTTTCCTAAGACAGGTCATTCTTAAAAAGTCCCTTAAATTGCCCAGAAATCTCAGCATAAATGGGTTTCAATTGCGGAGGGCAACTTGAGAGCCAGTGAAGCTGCTGGAAGTCAGTTCATATGTGCTGAGCCTACCCACTCTTGTACCTTTAGGTGTGGCCCCTGTGAAGGATTCAGGAGCTGCTACACCCTACAGTAAGCCTTGTCTCCCTGTCTTGCAGGTGGTGCCAGGGAGCGGGAGAAGGTGCCAGCCAACCCTGAGGCGCTCCTGCTCATGGCCAGTTCTCAGCGAGACATGGAGGAATGGGTGCAGGCCATCCGCCGGGTCATCTGGGCCCCACTTGGTGGAGGTACTGCCATAGCTCACATGCCCACCCTATAGAACCCTTGCCTGCACGTAATCTTGTCTCCTCACCTTGAGTTCACAATGTCCCTCTCTCTTAGGACTTCCATCTGACAGCATCGCTTGGGACTTACTGTGATCTATGTCTGATACCAGCCTGGCCCTTTTCTGCCAGCCCTAAAGTCATAGCTTCCACCCATGTGCCAAGGCAGGCCTGGCAGGGGAAACAGGTCTAGTTGGAAAAACAAGCAAGCAAGAAAACAACAACAACAACAAAAACCCAGCTGGGTGTGGTGATCCCAGCATTTGGGAGGCAGAGATAGGAGCACTGCTGTAAATTCAAGGCCAGCCTGGAACTACAAAGTGAGTTCCAGGTCAGCCTGAGCTAGAGTGAGGCCCTACCTGGAAAACAAATAATCAAAAAACCTGCAACCAGAGGCCTTGTCTTTTGTATCCTCATCTCCCTGTTCCCAGAAACCTGGAGGCTGGGTGGTCTTCACACAGGGTGCAGTGTGCAACAAGGGCCCCAGTGTTTCTTCCTTCCCCTCTGCTAGGCTGCTCTGTGGCCACTCTGGGTCCTGGCCTTGCCCCAAGTCCACTCCCCAATCTACCATTTACTTCTTCCTTGATTCAAAACATTGGGTGAGTGCATAAAAGGTACCAGGTTTGATGTTAACAAAGCAGGTCATAGCTGCCCCTGCCCTCCATTCTACAAAGTACATAAGAGCTCAATGAGAGAACAGGGGCTGTCATTAGATAAGGTGGTTTAGTAGTCTCAATCAAGTGACCAGGAGAGCCAGGGCATCAGCGGAGGGACCAGAAAGTGCAAAGATACTGAGGTAGGAACAAGCTATGAGCTGTGGAAAGGAGACTCATGTTAGGCAAGGCAGTGGGTGTGAGAGTGGAGATGAGGACAGTGGGGGCTCCTGAGAGAGGTGGCTAGGGCTGGAGTGTCTCAGAGTTCACTGTCTGTGCAGGGAGGCACCAGGGAGAACGGCGAGGAGGAGTTAGATAAAAACAGACTTAGATTTATCAATGGTCCTTTAGCCATTGTGTGAGAAGTGGACCCCCCCCCACACACACACACAGAGAGAGAGAGAGAGAGAGAGAGAGAGAGAGAGAGAGAGAGAGAGAGGAGAGAGAAGCAAGCTGGGTCATATGGAGCAAGTGGTGATGGGAACATGGCTGGGATGGAGTTACTGGGCTTTGCCAAGTTCTGGCATTTGACTTGTGCATAGGAACATGCCCTCAGTCTTGGTGTTCCAAGCCCATTTCTGAATCTGGCAAAGCCCATAGGTTGTACCCACCCTTCACCTCTTACCTCACCAGCTCTCCTCTCCTGTTGCTGGCCACAGGCTGCCCACCTACCCTTGCTTGGCAGTCATCCCCTTACATAGAAGAGTGGATGTCATGGTGGAGGTTAAAGCTATACTTTGGGGCCTCACGCTGTTAGCCCCGGCTCCCTGACCCTGAAGATCCCAGCTGATAGTGGCCCAGGAAGGATAGGCATCCAGAGACCCTTGTAGCCTGGAAGGACCTTCTTTGGTGCCAGGTTGTTGAGCCCAAGGAGCAAGGAGAGCCTGGGGCAGATGCCATGTGGCTGGCCTATGGTTCACATAGGTGTGAGTATAAGAGGCATCTTAGGGTAGACAGTGACCTTCAAGATTAATAAGCAGCACTACACAAACCAAACAGCATTTGTTCTTTAAAAGGTTGAAATAGGGAACGTGGATGTGCCTCCTCTAAAACTGGACATGGTGATACACTCCTGTGATCCTAACACTTGGGAGGTGGACACAGGAGGATCAGAAGTTCAAGGTGATCCTCAGCTACATAGGGAGTTGCAGACCAGCCTGAGGCTACGTGAGACCCTTAGTCAAAAATCAAATAAAGTCAAATCAAAAGACTGGAGAAGGAGCCATGGGTTTGGAGAAGGTATTTACAGCATAGAAACATGGCTTGTGACTCCCTCTCCAAACTTCTTCAAATCAGGAAGGCAGAAAGATGAGCCAATAGGAACACAGATTGAACTTTATTGAGCACTTTGGGGGTTGGGAAGATCGCTCAGCAGTTAAAGGTGCTTGCTTACAAAGCCTGCTATCCCAGGTTCAATTCCATAGTACCCATGTAAAGCCAGATGCACAAAATAAGTGAATGTGTCTGGAGTTCATTTGCAGCAGCAAGAGGCCCTGGTCTGCTCATGTTTCTCTCTCTCTCTCTCTCTCTCTCTCTCTCTCTCTCTCTCTCTCTCTCTCTCTCTATCTATCTCTTCTCACAAATTCCAAAATATTTTAAATGGACACTTAGCAAACAAGTTAATGTCATAACCCTTGAACAAGGACTGTCATGCTCAACCTCATTGGTCAACACAAAAATGCAAAATGAAGACATGATATGCATCTCCTTGCCACTAGAATGACTGAATGAGACACTTCTAAGTGTTGACATAGTTAGAGGGCTGATGACCTTGAGTGTACTGCCAAGGACATTGCTTGGTGGTATCTGGTAAAGTCACACAAGGATCCAGCAGTTCCAATGGGAGGCAGGTCCCATGTAGAACCGTGCCCAGCCCTGCCAGGAGGCCTGGACACAATGGAGAGTCACAGCCACTTGACTAGATGGTCTAACGCTGACCGGAGCACCCAACATTCCAATGAATAAAGAGTGGATTCATTCTTACAATGGGAAACTCTACAGCAGTGTGAAAGAACCAATTACAGCCCCATCCAACAGCATGTGCAAACTTTAAAACAGTGTGACAACTGAATCCAAACAAAAAGTGACATGCTGTTAGGGTCCCTTTATATGAAATTGAACAATAGCACGCAGTAAACTACATTTATGGAGAATGAGGTGGCAGAAATACAGGGGGAAAAAGCAGAGAAACAATGCTGTAAAAGGTTACAAAGGAAGGAAGAGGTTAAGAAGGGATGAGGAAGGGTATAAAGTTTCTGGAATGTTCTCTAGCTTGATGTGGATTAGCAGTTGCACAGATGTTCATTTTATAATGTGTAAATCTGCATGTTTATGCTATAACTACTTTTTGGGATGTGTGCATATTTTAGTGTATAAAAGATAAAAGAAGAAAGATGAGAAACTTGAACATGAAAGAGGCTTAAGTAGTTTGCCCAAGATGGCAAAGTTAGGGAGCAGGGCAGGTGGTGGCCGGAGCAAGGCACCCACTCAGCTCTACCTGCGAGCAGTGGCCCAGGCTTGACAGAGGTCTGAATAAGGAGGTTTTGGAACCCATATGTGTGCTGTTAGAGATTATTTATCGTTTATTGTTAGTGGCCCACAGTGGGGTGGCTCTGAAGGGGTGGGGGATGGAGGATAAAAAAGGCTGGTGAGGCCATGTGTGGTGGCTGGCATAGCTCGCTTGTGCAGGATGGTTCAGGAGGAGGAAGGGCAAGGAACCAGGAGAATCAGTGGATTAGCAGGGGAGGGGAGCCGGTGTGAGCCAGGAAGCAAGGGAAGAGACAGAAACGCAGTGTGCAGGAAGAGGCAGACAGAGACAGTGAGAGATCACAGACCTAGGGAGATCAGAGAATACATGCCCAACTTCAGGAGAGAGGGCTAGAAAAGAGAATGGAATGATATGGGGGCTTTTATGTTCGTGCCCTTGGGGTGTGAGGACCTTGCCCAATGGAAGGAGCACCTTGTGGCGGTGTGGGCTAGTGCTATGGGAAGAAGCCAGGTTCCCTGTTGGTAAGGGGAAGAGGAGGATGGGTAGGGAGCTCTGAGACTCTGGCACTACTTGCTTGGGCAGTAGTAGAGCCTTCCCCCTCTCTGAGCCCATGGTTCCATGACCTGGATGCCATGTGCTGTGTGTAGCAGTATCTAAGAGCATCACACAGGAACTGCCATCAAAACTACTTATCTCCTTTCTACAAGTCTAGCGGAAATAAAAAAAAAAAAAGCCAAGTGGTAGTGAAGCCAAACTTGTCTGGGCAAGCCTGAAGCTTGCAGGTGGGCGCAATAGGCTCCAGAGGCTTCCCGCAGAGCTATTAGGTGGGTTTCCTGAGCAGGAGGCCAAGGGGGTCAGTCTTGCCCTGGCTGTGCCGAAGCCCTTTCAAGCTTCATTGTGGTAGTAAGTGGCCAGTGGCCATCTCTGACAGACTCGTGGGAAGCGGGGCTGCCGAAGATGATGACCCTGCTGTCTCCATAGAGAAGACAGGCAGGCAGTGTGCACTGCAAAGGTCCTGCTCAAGGGTGCCTCTGTGGCATTCTTTCACTCAGCAGGCGTATACTTACAAGTGTGTTGTCAGGGCTGGGGAATTGCCCATGAGCAGGACAGACAGATCCAGTCCCCACACAGCTCATGTTCTAGGAGAGGCAACAGCATGCTAAGGAAGCCCACCACACATACTTAGTGCATTGCAAGGCCACATGGGTAGGTTGGGGGACTGCAGTTGGAGTTTGGTGACCTTTGAGTAACCAGCATGAAGCAGTGAAGGACAGTGGAGGTGGAGAGACCGGGCATCCATGTGCTAGAGAGCAGCAGAGGGGCCAGGGAAGACTAGGCGAGAGGGACAGAGGAGGAACAGGGCCAGGAAAGAGGCCTGTCATTGTGGCGGGGCAGTTAGTGCCTTGGGATTTTAGACAGAAAAGCAGCAAAGCCTCACAGGAAGTCTTGTCCCAGTAATAGAGATGAGAAGGGCTGGGAAGTCCAGTGGGACTTCTCCTTCTGTAGGTGCAAACACAGGCTGGAAATACTGGAGAAAAACCAACTGTGTCTGTCTTGAATATGTACAGGATTTTTTCTTGTCATCACTTTCCTAATCGTACAATAACAATGATTTATATAAAATTTGCATTTATACTAAATAGCATAGGGAAGTATATTTAAAGTGTAAGTTCATTGGTAGATCCACTAACTAAGCATGCAGAAGGCTCTGGGTTTGATCTCCTCCACCACCAATCAGTCAATGAGAAGATAGAGGAGGCTATGTATAAGTTACCTGTAAATACTATGTCAGTTTCCCATAAGGGACTTGGGCACCCACTGATTTTGGTGCCCTTAGAACTCCTGGAATGGATCTCCCATGGATACCGCAGATATTTTTAAGGTAGAGCCAGCAGTGTTCCCCATTTGGTATGGATGTGAGAGAATGAATGAGGAAGTGACAGTTTTATGCCAGGGTGTTAACTTTTTTAAACGATACGTGTGTTTATATGTAGGTGTAGATGTGTATGGGCATGTGCATGGCCCAGCACACATTTGAAGGTCTGAGGATAACTGGGTGCTTGTCCTCTCTTTCCACTTTGTTGTTTTTTCAGCTGCATGTGCACAGGTAAGCGCCTGGGTTCTCCTGACTGTGCCTCCCATGGCCATGGGCACATTAAGCATGCAACACTTTGTGTCCAACTTTACCTGGGTGCTGGCTGGGAAATTGAATTTGGGCCAGCAAGCTTATAAGCAAGTACCTTTAACCACTCAGGCTGGATGTGTTGATCTAAGCAACTGGGATAATGGGTTGGCCATGACCTGTACAATAAAAAGATCACAGTTGTTTGGGAGAAGACTTGGACTTAGTGTGAGATTCATAGTAGATGCTTATGTTTGGATGTCAGTAGGCAGGTACTCAAGTGTAAAGATCAGGAGGGGAAACTAGAATAGAGAGAGAATTTGGGGACTCCTAGTAGTACATAGGCAGAAATTGAAGCTATGAAGATTGATGAGACTCCAGGGAGTGAGTACGGACAGGGTAGCAGGGGACCAGGATGAGCCCCAAACTCCTCAGGTAATCAAGGAACAGAGGGGGTGATGGCAGAGGTGGGGTCCTATGTCAGATGAGGAAGGATCAGGGTCAGGGTGATTGTTGAAGCATCTTCATTGCTTTGGTGGAGCTTGGTCACAGCGGTCATGGGAAGTCTGCTGGAACGAGAAGGAGGAATGGAACAGTAGCTGTTCAGGGGAGCTCAATAAAAGGGATGATGTGTTTCTAAGTTGGGCTATAAAACAGCACTGTGAAATACTGATGGTTACTTCTGGAACCTGCCTTACAGACAGGTACAAAAATCATCAGCAAAACTCATACGCTGACCAGCGATGTAGAGGAGTATCACAAGAAACTTTTTTCTCTGGGGAGATGTGACCACACATCTGTTCACCCCAGACAGGGCTTAAATGACAGACCGAAGTACAGTTGCATCAAAACCAGTTTTGGTGAGCCAGTGAGTATACTGGGGTTATTTGCAGAGCAGGGTAAGGGCTTGCTTACTGGAGCAATGGATGATTCAAAGGTAGCTGCATCATGGAGAATCCCACCCCAGCCTAGGCAGAGACTCAAGGAAGCTGCATCTCTGAGCCCATTGCACCACCAGTGGCTTGGCAGGAGGTTGGAGGGTCTCCAGCACGACTTGACTTGCAGTCAGCAGAGCAGGGAAGATGGGTCAGTCTTCCCTAAGCAGATGTTAACCTTTTATATTATCTTAGGGAGGAGTCCTGCAACTTCTTCCTAGACTTGTTCACCTCCTAAGTCTCCAGAGCCTCCCTCCTCCTCCAAAAGAATGTTGCAATTCAGAGAAAATTGCTGTGCAACATTGGTCAAAGTCTGACCTTCAATGGTGTTTACTGCTCCTATAACTTTGGGGATGATCCTGTAACCTTGTAAGTTTTAGCTCTCCCAGACTTGTTGACCTCTTGAACCCTCCTCCCTTCAAGAGGAATGTTTCCATGTGGAGGAATTTGCTATAAAACAAGGAGACTATGCACAATGACCAGATGAGAGTTATCCAGGCAATGCAAGGATGGTTTGAAAGGTCTGAAAATCAATTAATATATCAGTGGACTAAAGGGCAAAAAAAAAAAAAAATCACAAGATCCTCTTAGTAGACTAAACATGATTCCTTTGAAATATAGGTGAATGTAACCTGACAGGACATCTTTAGAAACCCAACAGGTAATCTTTTAGATCCCACAGAGGGTGCCTGGATGCTTCTTCCTCAAGATGAGGAGCAAGGCAAGGACAGTGCTGTTAATATTCAGCATTGTAAGAAGGATCTTGGGCAACTGGGCATAATAAAACAAATCCATGTTGGAAAGGATTTACAGATGGCATGAGATTACATATAGAAGATCATTAGAGTCCAATAAAAAACTACTTGAACCAATAAAACCCTCAGTAAGTTTATAGAGTAAAAGATTCATGAATAATAATTGTACTTGTAGACAGCAGCAATAGTCAAATGCAGAATGAAATTAAATTGAAATAGCAACCAAACAAAATACTTGGAGATACTGAAAGACCCCTAGGGTCTCTCGGGAGAGCTTACCCCAAAACTCCAATAATCACACCAGCAGATGCAAAAGCAAGAGGAGTTTTTATTCTTCGTCTGCGCAGTCGGGCTCCACAAGCAGACAGATGAATGTCCAGACAAGATGGAGCCCCGAAGAACAAAGGAGCAGGGTATTTATAGACAGAAGCCATCTAATTATAATACAGCTCAGGCCACAGGGCGTGTGGTATTTATATTGGCTCCTTTGCCGTGTCTATATGCCTCCTGATTGGTTACTTCTTTGGAGCCACATCCCAGTGCCAGCCCACATTCCAGGACAGCCATATGTTTCCTTATATGGTGCTTTTTTCATTCCCTGGTCTTTAAAACCAGGCATTCTTCAGGGAGGGGGAAGTAAGTCTAAAAATGGAGTCTGCTTTATAAAATGGAGTCTGCTGTACAAAATGGATTCTTCAATACCTTTAATTTACACTCTAAAGTAGACTAAACAGTCCTGAAAAATGAAGATACAAAGAAATAGACAAGTATCCCATGTTCATAGATCAGAAGCTTGGCATTTAAGGCAAGATTAACCAACCTTACCTTAGGAGGGACATCAGTAAAGGACTCATGCCAGCCCTTTATTAGGAGAGATGATAGTCATAGTCCCAAGGGCTGCCTAGTATTTGATGAGTGATGGTGTGTGTGTGTGTGTCCATTGCCCAGTTAACTGGAGAGAGCCTGCCAGCCCCTGAAGCCTGGGGTTGTGTGCACAGAGAAGGTGTCTAACTAACAAAGCTGACTGTGATTAGGGCAGAGTGGGCACAGGATTTGGCACCAGTTTTTTCTCTTGGTATGATCTAACCATACTACTTGCTGTTTGACTCTGGGCACACTTCTTACTGTCTCTGTACCTTTGTGTCCTCACTTGAAATTATCTTCTTTGTAGGATGGTCATGAACATTAAGAGAAAATGTGATGAAAAGTGCTGGGCCCTCTCAGCACTGACTAGTCCTCATTCACTCAAACACACAGTGAGCACCTGCTCCAGGCAGGCTGAGAAACAGTGAAGGAAACACAAGAGAACAAGGCCAGTCAGAGCAGTGATTCTGAGAACTTGCATCACAGTCACTTAGAGGAAGACATAAAATTACTGGCTGGCCCACACTCAGAGTCACTGATTGCATGGGTCTGTGCTTCTGACAACTCATAGCAAATGCCCCATGCTATTGTGCTATTGGGACACATTTTGAGAATCACTGTTCTTAGGAGGTAGTCAGTGTTACTGTAAAGAAATGGTGATAGGGATGGACCTTGTGAGAGTGATAACCTCTTCATCTATTTTGTTTTCCTTACTATAAAAAAACAACTTGATGGACTGGGGAGATACTTCAGTGGTTAAATGTGTTTGCTTTTAAAGCTTGCTGGCCTGGGTTTGATTCCTCAGTACCCACCCACATCCTTTGCAGTAGCAAGAGGCCCTGGCATGCCTATACTCACTCACTTTCTTGAAGTAAAGAAAAATATTTGAAAAAAGCACACAAATTGAAAATGTACCTGTTGACCACTTTGAAGGGTGCAGTTAAGTGGCATTCAGTCATTTACTGTTGTGCGACCACCACCACCATCCAGTTTCAGAATTGTCTCATCATCCCCAAGCGGAACTGCACATGTTAAACACTTGTCCATGGCTTCCTTCTGTGCTGATCATGTGGCTTCTTGTGTAAATGGAATTGCAGCATTTGTCCTGACATGGCTAGCTGCTTTCTCTTGGCCTAGTGCCCTCAACATTCATCTGTCATGTAGCCCCTTAGCGTTTCCTTCTTTTTTAAGGTTGAATACAATTTCACTAAATCTGTCTATCCTTGGTTTATTTTCCCATCATCCATTATGGGCTCGTGGTCAGGTTCCACCTTTTCACTTTTGCATAATGCTGTTATGAACATGGGGGTAATAGTTACTTTTGGTTATGACCAAAATACCTGAAACAAGGGAGGAAGGACTTATTTTGGCTCGTGTTTTCCAAATTCTCAGTCCATCATGGCAGGGAAGGCATGGAGTTCATGGCAAGGGAAGCATGTGGCTGAGGTTCACCTCATCACAAACCAGGAAGCAGAATGTGGCAGGAAGCAGAGGCTGGGTATACCCTTCATAGGAATGCCCTTAGTGACTCCCTTCTGCCAGGCAGGCCCTGCCTCCTAAATGTTCCATACCTCCCAAAGTAGCACCAGCAGGTGAGGTTGAAAAGCATAACCCTATGGGGGCATTTCAGCCTAGCAGTGAGTGTGCAGAGAGTTTCTCTAGTCATTGCTCCCAGAAGTGGGACTCTGTGTTTAATGTTTTTCTGCCTGCCCCTTGTGGCCTTTTATCAGCTCTCTGTTCTCATTGTCCCTGCTTCCTCTCCGCTACCCCCCCATCCAGCCCTGGCCATTCTTTGGCTGCTTCTTCAGTTAACAGTGGTTATTGGCAGAATGACTGGGGTACCTGCCTCTGTCGGGACAGCATTCAGTGCTGTAGGGCCTTGCAGGAGCCTTGCACTGGGAGCACCTCCCACTGTGATGGGACTGGTGCCTGCCCTGCATCCTGAATTTGTGTAGGGTGCAAGGGTCTGAGGAATGGAGTTGCTGGTGTTGTGAACCAAATGGGGCCCCACAGCTGCAGTCACTCTCTGCTATCCCTGTGGGCTGATGGACCTAATGTAAGACAGGGGAAGCAATAGAGGAGAGTGACCCTAAGGACCCTGCTTCTATAGCTGAAGGAGTGTGGGACCAATCACAGCCATTTGTGTGGCCAATCACTTTCTTGTCTGTCACACCAATCAGCCATTAAAACTTGTGTTTATAGCCCGGCATGGTGGCTCACGTCTTTAATGCTAGCACTCTGGAGGCAGAGGTTGAAGGATCACTGTGAGTTTGAGCCCAGCCTGAGACTACATAATGAGTTCCAGGTCAGCCTGGGCTAGAGCCAGACCCTACCTGGAAAAACAACAATAAAATCCTCATGTTTAGTCTTTGCCACCAGTCACAGAAGTCCCTCCACTGGGGACTACTCTCCTCTGGCCAAGGTGGAAATGGTTCATTGAAGCTTGTGATTGTAAAATGCCAGCAACAGCTGTTCCAAGCAGCCCTGATTGGAGATGTGCCTCAGAAGCCAGGGAAATAAGTGTAAACGTTTGGCACAGTTGTCTCAAGACATCCATGGAGTGTTCCAGATGGCTTGTGCTGGTGTGAGGGTGGCTGGACTGGCTTTTGCTCCTGAAGGTAGCTCTCTGGAAGCACAGCAAGGGAGTCACATTTCCAATCCCCAGTGTTTGCTCATTTATAAGAAATGAACATGAGAATGAGTGCTTCCAAAGAACTCATTTCAATAATAGCATGTTTAAGCAGTGGCTAATACTGCCAGGGCACAAGGAGTGGTAATCCCACTCCGTCTTTAGTTTTGCTATTAGATAGCCTAGTGGGTATGAGGTGGCATCTCAATGTTCAAAGTGTAAAGGGTGCAGCAGCCAGGAGGGAGGGGCTAGCCGAGAGCCAGGAGGTAAGCCTCTCCTGGTTCCCTTTGCTCTCCAGGGACTTGGGTAAAAGGCACTGGAGGGCTTTAAGCTGAGGAATGCCAGGATGTGGCAGTTTGAGAGGACCTCTGGCTGCTGACGCACGAGGGAGGCTAGGATATGTTTTAGCAATCCTGGTCTCTTGGTGGGTGGTGAACATAGCAGACTCCAACTCTGAAAAGTAGGAGCCATGAACTCGGGGATGTGATGTGAGAAAGGGAGTTGTCAACACCGACTCAAGGAGCTTGGCTGTGCAGCTGGGAGGACAGTGGCCAGTGACAGACAGGGAAAGCCAGTGTGGAGCAGGGCTCTGTCTGACCTGTTAGTGAGGTGGTAAGCCAGGGGGCCACTGAGTAGGCAGCTGAGGCAGGAGTCAGGGCTGTTCAGTGATCCCTAACCAGGGGTGTACTGGTTACCCAGCAGGCACTACCTTGCACAGCCTACTATCCTTCCAAAGGGTCCACCTGGGGAATGGTGCCCTTGCCCAGTGTGACTGTTTTGCTGGGGAGAGACACTAGTGTCCAGGCAGTAGCCAACAATGGTCATCTGCCCCAGCGGGGCTGTACATCACCCTCACAGGACTTGGACACTTTCCTCAGCCCCAGGAGCCAAGTCTATAGCCTTTAATTCCTCAGACACCTTGGGGGGAGGGAAGAGGAACAAATTTAAACCCCTGAGGCCACAGGGAGCCCTAGACATTAAAGGAAAGGTTTAGACAGCCTGGAGGCACCATAAGCAATGATAATGGTCATCTTTTGTTGGAAGGACATCTGCAAGTGGAGGCCCTAGAGGCATAATCAGATGCCCACTGGAAGGTCACGAGCCCCAGGCCAGGCTGCCAGCAGCGGGCTTGAGTTCCTAGTGGGCCTCTTTCCCCAGTACTGTCTGTTCCATGTCCCAACCCCACTGGGACTCCAGAAGACAGGCTGAATCCCACTTTGTGAGTTCAGTTTGCCAGGCCACTGGGCTTCAGGTCACTTGAACCTGGTTCAGGTGTCTACTAAACCCCTGGACACCCACATCACAGGTGGTGATGTTTCCACAGGTTTAGCACCCTACCTAGTCTCCATGAGGGTAGGTCTGGTCTCTGCTGGGTGTAGGAACTGTTTCACAACACCCTTAAGTAACCTTCCCTGCAGCCCTCAACGCTACTCTCAGGAGGGCCCCAGGAACCTGTGAGCTGGGATCTCGCAGCCACCACCCAAGGGTCAGCAAAAACAGGAAGCTGGGGCAGTCTTTTAGGAGAGCTAAGACTAGAGCTAGGAAGTCCAGGGTGACCCTTCCACTCTGTGTCAGTTAACTTTCTCATTGCTGGGACATAATACCTGACCAGAAGACCTAGGGTTAGCTGTTTCAAGGGGAAGGGTCTGCCATGGCTGAGGAAACATGGCAGGGACCGTCCTCGTGTCCCATAGTCACATCAGCAGTGAGGAAGTAGAGAGCCATGAATGCTGAATGCTCAGCAGCTTTCTCCTCCTTGTACAACCCATGAGATGGTACTGCCTAGTTAGGGAGGGTCCTCCCACCTCAACTAATCTAACCCAGAGAATACCTCATAACATGACTAGAGATGTTTCCATGGTGATTCTTAGTCCTGTAGAGTTGATAACCAGAGATTAACTGTCACACCTCCCTTCACAGCCCTTAGCTCCTTTATCCCCGTCCCTTCCACCCATTGCAGAGATGAGAAACGGCAGGCCTCAGCCTGTGCTGCATGGAGCCGGGTCTCTTGCACACGCTGAGAGAGGCCCATCCAAGTAGAAGAGCTCCTAGGAGAGGACCACTTCAGGCTCTTAGCTCCCAGCCCAGCCCAGTCAGCCTCAAAGAGCAATTACAGAATTCCCTTTGTGGCCCAGGCAAACAGAACCCAGAGATGAAACAGCACTCAAGGTGAGCCAGGTGTGGGCAGGGCCAGGGCTTCACCTGGAGTGAAGTGAGGCAGAACCTCTGGGCCCATGGCAGAGCTCTATCCAATTTGGAGATTCTAGAGACTGGTAGGTGTAACTCAATGAGCCGTTATGGGGACAGGAACTAAAGCTTAAGGAGAAAGCAAGTTGGTATGAGACCCTGCCTGCCTATCTGAGAGTGTAGCGGGGAGTTGGGGATTAAACTTAGATAATACCCAGCAAATTCTAATGCACCTCAGAACTTAAGGAGTACCCAATTCTTGCTATAAAGTTAAAGAATTAAAATTACAGACCACCAGAGGATAAGGTATAGTAGGAGACTTTATTTAAAGAAAAATGGGGAGTTACAGCGATCTCCAGCCACCAGTGTGGGGAGAACACATGGGAGAGGGTTTAACAAAATCTATGCTGTTTAGCCAAACAAGCAGGAAAGAAAAGATCATGAGAAGGAAAGGTTCATGTGGGAAAGAAATCCATCCCCTCACCACAGCCTTTAGGCTCTGGTGTCGGATTGGGGGAACCTTACTGTTGTAGTCAGCCACACGCCGCTGGGATGAATCTCCAAACCAGGCACAATTTTTGGGGAGGAAAGTATTTATTGAGGGAACAGACCCAGAGGAATTTAAGGAAAGGCTGGCCCTGCTTTCACAGATCCAAGCAGAGAGAGAAAAACCACCACCAGCACCTCAAGCAAGCAAGCACATTGTAACACTATAATTCACAAAATGCAGAACTGCCAGACCAGGTTCCGGCTTTTCTTTTGCATATCTATCCCTGGTATTTTGCATCCAATTTAGAAAGGGCCAGTCCAGGAGGCTAGGCCAAAGTGACACTTCCTCCAGCCAGAACCCTGGAGACAATTAACAATGTAATAAACACAGTTATAATAAATTCTATTGGGGGACATTTATTCAAAACTACCACACTTGCCTAATGTCCTTCTTCTAGACCATGTGAGGGAAGAAGAGGCAGAATTATCTGTTTAGTGAGTATTTCCTATCTTAGGTAAGCAGAGAGACAGCTGGTTGGTCTGTCTTTGACCAATCAATTTTAGGATCAGGTTTGAATTCTGGTTAGAGACACCGCCCACTCAAGGGGAGGGATCAGGTTTGATATCTATGGAACTTGGCTGAAGGAATTAACTGTCACAAGAGGGTCCCATCCAGAGGGTTTCCCCCAGAGCAGGACCCTTCTCAACATCAAGGCTGTTCAGAGCCAGTGGGGACTTAGACTGTGAACTGCCCTTACTTGCTTCTTATTGCAAACACCCAGGACTACACACCCTTGTGGCTAAAGGGCTTTAGCTCAGCAATAGGGCCTCATCTCCCAGAGCACATTCAAGGAGGTGTCAATAAAAGACTGAGTAGTCAGACACATCCTATAGTATTTTCACAAATGGAAAATGAATGCAAAGAAATCAAGAATGTTTTAATATTTTTATTTATTTGCAAGCAAAAATAAAGGGGGGGGGTGTGTTTCAAGCTCCTGCCACTGCAAATGAACTCCAGGCGTATGTGATACTTTGCTGGACCAGCTCCATGTGGGTACTGGCAAACAGGCTTTCAAAGCAGTCCTGTTTAACTGCTGAGCCATCTCTCCTGCCTTTCTAGATGCCAAGGTCAGTAGGAAGGCGTGTCCTTGCCAGGCCCCAGGGGAAGGAGAATGTGCCCCTTGCCTCTTCCTTCCACCCTTATCCTCTCACAGCTCACCTTCCCTTTGCTTTCTTTTCAGAATGACCCAGAGGTTCCCCGCCTCCTCGTCCTTTGTTCACACCTGCCTAGGCCCTTGAACTGTGGGAGGTGATGTGCTCTCAGGTTTCAGGGACCCACAGATGTCTTTCTGTAGGTCATTCTTTTGACCACATCAAGATGAACAAATTATATTTGAACAGGATGTGTGGGTGGGGTAAGGGTCAGGTGACTGAGGCCTGCTGAACTTTTTAAATTATTTAAGAGGCAGAGAGAGGAGAGAGAGAGAGAGAGAGAGAGAGAGAGAGAGAGAGAGAGAGAGAGAGAGAGAGAGAGAGAGAGAGAATGAACTTGTCAGAGCCTCCTGCCATTGCAAACAAACTTCAGACACGTGCCACTTGAGCATCTGGCTCAAGTCATATGGGCATTGTGGAATTGAACCTGGACTGTTGGGCTTTGCAAGCAAACACCTTTAACTGCTAAGCCATCTCTCCAGCACCCCTGCTAGGATTTCTTCATTTAACATTTTAATATTTTGTTCATCACAGATTTTTTGCATTAATTTTTGTTCTTGAAAATATTGCAATGGAATATTTATCTCGGTTCTTGGCTTTAGTTTCGCCATCCTCATCCTAGGCCAGGACCTGTTAAATGTCAACAAGAAGAGTTACCCAGCTCTGTACACCCAGTGTGAAGAGCACCCCACCCAGGGCTCCCTGAACCTCTTCCTTGAAGAGCCCCCTTGGGACCTCCATCCCTCCTAGTTGGTGATGCACCAGCTTTCCTTCTGTCCACCTGGCTCCTGTGTTAGATGTTACTTGGTGTGTCCATCCAGGTCGGCCCTTCTCCTTCCTCTCCCAGACCTAATACTTTGAAGTACGAAATTGTGGATTTAATTAGACCTCCTCCTCACCCCCACCCAGAACATAAGCTTTGCAGAGATTCACTTGAGGAATGAAGATCCTCACTTACCAGCTGTGTGACCTTAAGCAACTCGCTTGACCTTTCTGAGCCTCAGTCACCTATTCTGTAAAATGGGAATGTTAGTAATTCTCTGGGCCACTCAAGTTGATAAGGTCAAGTCCAAATCATGGTCTTAAGTGAGGCTGGCTCGCACGCAGCCACCAGCCTAGTTTTAGGTTCAACACCTTGGGAGAAAGTGACTCAAACTCAGTTGCCCAATCTTCCTGGTCTCTCTTGCACTACCTGGAACTCCTGCCCCCAGGCTGAGACCATGTGTGTGCTCCCCAGGTGGGTCCTGGGTTTAGGACACAATGGCTGTGGGAGCTGCAGCGTCCTGGGCTCAGAGAATGGGGTCGGTGGTGCGGCCGGCATCCTGCGGCGGTGGGCAGGCGCCCTCTCCAGTCTCCTCAGAGTGGGGCTTTCCTGGAGAGAGGGAAACTGAGGCTGGGAAGGGCACAGGGACTATCTGTCCCCTCCCCCACTACGGGGTGTGGACTGACTCCATCCAGAGGAAGGAATCTGCCCTGGGTCCTGGATGGCTCACTCTTGACGCCAGCCTGTGCCTGTCTCCAGGCTGGGGGCAAAGTCGGGGGGTGGGGTGGGGTGAGGGTATTCTAATGCTTTCCATACCCAGGCAGGTTTGCAAGGACAGCACGGGAGTAGATGAAGGGTGGTAGGTGGTGTGGACTAGAGAACAGGAGCAGCTGTAGCCAAGGCTGTGCGCCACTGGAGATTGTTTAACTTATTTATTGTTAATAATTAGATACATTTTATGAGCAAGTCTTGTGGTGGTACCCCCATTTCCCTCCTTCCTGTCCCCTACCTGTTGGCGCCCTCCTCATTGGGATTGCTGGACCATTCCATGGGATAGGAGTTATGAATTGTACAAGAAGTAGTCTTTTTTTTCTTTGTATTGTTGTTGAAGGGGACAATGTCTCTGGATAGTCTTCTCCACCATGGCTCTTATAATCTTTCTGCCCAGTCTTCCCCCAAAGTTCCCTAAGTCATAGTGGTGAGTTTTAAGCCTGCTTTTTACTCTCTTAAAAGTCTCTGAATTTCTGCTTTGCACTACATTGGAGAAGTTTTCAAAATTCTTTTTCATTTATTTATTTGCAAGCAGATGAGAGAGAGAGAGAGAGAGAGAGAGAGAGAGAGAGAGAGAGAGAGAGAGAGAGAGAAGCAGCAAGACCTCTAGCCTCTGCAAACGAACTTCAGATGCACTTTGAAGCTCTGGGCCCACTGCAGGTTCATGGGAAGGAGAGGCACCTCTACCAGCCTCTTCACTTGTGGAAGAGTGGGCACTTTTTGAAGCCTGTGGGCTGGGACCTGGAGGAACCACATACTGGCCAAATTTCTATTCCGACAAACCTATTGGAACTGGTTCTTGGCAAGGCTCATCTGTGAGATGTGCTAGGAAGGCTGAGGAAGTTCAGCAGGGCTAGGCTCTGCCAGAGAGACCCTGGCCAGGGGAGAGGAGGGCAGGGCCCCTGGGGAGGGAGGCCACCAGAGGACTGAGCATAGCAGCTGGCAAGCCAGCCTCTTGGGAGGCTGAGCTGTAATGAGACCTACATGACTTCTTTAAGTGTGGTAGGGGCGGGGCAGCCCACTGAATTCTGGTGTGTCTGAAAGCAATAGAACCTTTTTCTGTTTTGGGCTGGACAGTAACTCAGGAGCTAGGGTACTGGACACTCACCCTAACACAAAGCTTCCACTTTCTTGTCTTAGGAATTTTGACAAATGAAACCCACAAATGAAATATTTAGAAAGATTTCATTATAGAGCTTAAGAGACAGGAAGAAGAGCTCCTGCCCAAGAGGAGGCAGGACTGGGGTTCCCACAAATGGGAGAGTCCACCTAGAGACTCAGGTTGGGGTGTTTAGGGAAGCAGAGATGGGAAAGACCAGACCCTTCTGACATTCCTGGCCTCTAGTGGCTGGGGCTGTAAAGACTCTTCTAAGCAGAAGGAGATCTGTGGTTTTTGTTTTTTTTTTCCCTTATAGGTTCAAGGACATTCCTTGCTTTTACTTTGGGGGGTGGTCTGTTACTCCTGAACTGCCTCAGAGCAGCCTGTGGTGAAAGGTATCCCATTATAAGATGGACACACTACCTACTGTGCTGACAGGGCACCTAAAAGCTGTCACATTATACAGATGGAGAAGCAGTTCCTGGAGAGGTGCTGCGCTCCTCAGCGGGTCCTTGTCCTTTAACATCACCTTCACGCTCGTGTCCAAACCCCATGCCAGGCTCCAGGCTTAGCTCCCGAGCACCTCTGCAGACTGAGGGACATGTATGGTTGGTGTAGACTATGGCCCTGGGTCTCTTCTTCACCACACTGCCTCCTCCCCACTCCAACTTGAGGAGTCCTCCATGGGTCTATCCTCTGCCCCCTTCCCATTTGTTAATCTAGAGGGGAACAAAGCATTCAGGCCCATTACTCAGAGTTCGCATTCTTCCTGTTGTTCCAATGCAGGCTAGCTGGCTGAATCTCAATGGTTGTAATCTCTCAAACAATTGCAGGTGAACAGGCAGCAATTTCGACCCAAAGATCTTTCTTTCTGTGCCATCTCCATCTGCTCGTACCAGTCCATCTTTATGTCAAGCAACCCTGCACAGGTTCCCAGGACACAGGCAGGCAGAATGCAGCAAGCCTCTCACAAAAACTACTTCTGGCACAGTCCTGACCAAGTTCTTTCTCACCCTTGTAAGCCAAACCTAACATTCCTTAGTTCTTACTTCATTCAGGTCTTTTAATTCTGACCAAAATGGTTCATCACGCTGTACTCACAACACTGTGAGGCATCTCTTAGGACAAGGTTTCAAATCCTTCCATATTCCTCCTGCAGATCACTTCCAAAAGACCCAAAGCCACAAGATCAGGGTTCTAGCAGCAACAGATGACCCCACTCCTGGTATCAAAGCTGTTGCGGTCAGGTTTCTAGTTGCTGCGCAGAAAGAGCCCAAACAAAAGCGGCTAGTGGAGGAATGGGTTTATTGGGCTTACGGACTCAAGGGGAGACTCTATCCTGGCAGGGAAAATGATGGCATGAGCAGAGGGCTGGACATCTCCTCTGCCACAGCACTGCAAACATCTGCAGGAATGTGTGCCCAATACTGGCAAGGGGGAGCTGGCTTATAACCCCCAAAAGCCCGCCCCAACAACACAGCTCTAGTGAGGTTCTAATTCCCGAATTGCCATCAGCTAAGGATCGATCTATCAGAACACATTCATTTGTTTGTGGGGGACACCTGGATCAAACCATGACAGGCACATTCATTTATTTATAATAGTCATTTATGGTTAACCTCACTGTGCCTTACAAGTTAACCTTGGTCATGGCCAATGTGTGAAAAAAACAGTATCCATTAGAGTTAGTGCTGTCTGTCTATTTTAGGCACTTACTGGGAGTTTTGGCTTACTTCCCCTGTAGATAATGTGGTCTACTGTTCTTAGAACAGAACCCAGGCACAAGCGTAGGGACAGATAGATGGCAGGTATCCTGGGGACAGGATACAGCAGGAAGGCCTGACTGGAGCCAAGAGGAAGGAAGCTGTGTGGAATCACCCAAGCTTTGGGTCTGTGGAGAGAACTCAGAATGTTTTCTTGGTGCATGTCTTCCTGGTGGCCTTCCAGTGTGAGGAGCAGTGACTAGGGACAGGAGGCTGCCTGTGTGACGTGTCTGTCCTCAGCACTTCTCCACCTCTCTAGTGTCTCTGAAGAGCAAGTGTCCTCACAGTGCTGTAAAGGGGGTCAGGACTGTAATTGATGGAAATAGGGAATTACGTGTGTGTGTGTGTGTGTGTGTGTGTGTGTGTGTGTGTGTGTGTGTGTGTTGTTGGGGAGGGGCTGGCATCAGACAGTTGGGTTGGGGTGAGCAAAGCAGAATGGAAGTTCTGTGTGCGGGGTGGAGAGGGAGGCAGGTATGATGCAGGCTAGTCCCTCCCCTTGGAGAGCCCCTCTCTCTTCTCATGGGCATTGCCTCTGTCTATTCTCTGCCTGCTCACTTGGAATCCTAGCAGGTGCCTGTGGTCACCGCCGATCCCAGTCTCCTTGGGGGAAGTCTACCCCAGGATCTTAGAACACTGGGCAGCGTGAGCAGAGGAGAAGAGTAAGGAATGCTGGGGCTGCAGAGGAGTGACAGGTGTGTCTCTCACAGGGCACGGGTGCCAATGATTGACGGCTCCACCACAGGCGTGGAGTGCTGTGGACAGCTCAGGGGCGGAGAGCTTGCCTGCCCTGTGCAAAGCCCCAAGTTCCACTGCCAGTGCCAGAGAACAAAGAAAGAAGAGCGAGAGAAAGGGAGAAAGAAGCTGGGCAAACATGTTTATCTGAACTCTCCTGATTTCAAATCACTGAAAAATGTTTCTAACAGGATAGGAGAAAATACACCTGAGGCCCCAGGTGACTGAGTCCTGAATGGGAGAAAGAGAAGCAGGGCTCTGTGCCCTGGGACCATCCCTGACTCCAAAGGCTAGGGCACTGTTAGAAGTGGCCCAGGGCCTCCTGGACTAGCTGCTTCTAGCTGCCCAGGCTGGCAGCTGGGCCCCATGCTCCAGGCTCTGAACCCCTTCCCCTGCAGGTAGGGAAGGCTGGGCTTTCCCTCCAGTCCCAGAGGTGACAACTATCCCGCATTGTCCGGTATTGCCATTTCTGCTGTGGCCTGGCGAGCTCCATCCTTGAAACCTGTGATGGAGGCTGGGGTGGGGTGCCTGGGGTGGGGATCTCAATGGCTGGGAGGTGACAGCAGCAAGGCCAGGATGATGTTGCACTCGGAGCACACTCAGTGGCTGAACCTGGATCCTGCACATGTGGGTGAGCATGGGCTCAGCTGTAACTTGTGCCTTGGTTTGCTCTTCTGGACAGTCAAAACAGTAGTGATAGTCTTAGGGTCTCCCAGATAGGTAGGATTTGATGATGGTGTGAGTTTGGTGCTCAGAAGAGCACCTAGCACATTCCATAGTTTGCTAGCAACTTCAGCAGACTTCCTCCTAGGTGTGTGCATACATGTGCACACAGAGTCCATATGCAGTGCATGTACACACACATACACCACATGGTGCTTTCCTGGAAGGGAGGAGCCATCCTCCCTTCTCCCTTGCTTCTGTGCTCCATCTTGAGGTCCCACGGGATAAAGAGCGTACTGTATTAGGTCTGTCTCTTTCTCTTGTGCTAGGGCTTGGAACTCAGGTCCCACACATGCTGGGCAGGCACCCTACTACCGCCCAGGGACAGTTGTGTCTCATTTCTATAAGCCTTGCACTGGGGAGTGAAGTAGGTTGCCAGAAGGAGGACTGAACCCCTCACCTGGCTGGCTCACCATCCAGGTCCTGTAAAGCCACAAACTTCAGCGCACTGGCTCTGGCATCCTGCCCCTAGCACACCCTGAAAGCCATCCTGACGGAGAGTCTGTGTATTGTGGGTAAGAACAATATCAGGCATTCCAAACACCAGACCTCCTAAACCTTAGGGCTGGGGAGTTTTTCTCCTGCTCTCCCCTCTCACCAGGGAGACAGAGCTTCATGGATGGAGCTCAGCTCCTTCCCTGTGGGGCTGCCAGGAATCCAATTGCATATTTAGTCATTGTAGGTATTCATAGCTGGAAGTTCTTCTGCCTTCTTCCTTTCTCTCTCTCTTCTTCTGGTCCTCAACTGCTCTCTTGTCCTGCATTAGAAGTTACGGATCTTTTCTTTCTGATGGTTTTCTCCAAATGTTTTAAGTAGAGCATATTGGAAAGTGTACAAGTCACATCATGTCCAGTGACTTTGCTTAATGGGGACACAACTGGGTTAGCATGTTAGGTTCAGACCCAGCAAGTGCTAGCGGCCCAGAAGTAGCCACATAATGAATTTACAGCACCATCAGTATGACCTAGAGCTGGCATCCCACACATGTAGTCACATCATGTGTGCTGGGGGTCTCATTCGTTTTGTTTATAATTATGGGTTTTGCTTTTTAGTTTTCAAGAATTTTCCTAAAATATACCTGATGTGATTTATGGTCTTAGCCCTTTTCAAAGTTCCGTGGAAGTAAGGCATCACATGGCTGTGTGACCATCCCTGCCCTTCATCTTATAAAACTTTTCATCTTATAAAACTGAACTGGGTCTGTTAACCAGTGACTCCCCACTACCCCCCCCAGCCCCTCTCCACCACTGTTCTGTTTTCTGCCTCTGTGAATGTGACCAAAGTAAGAACTTCACGTAAGTGGAATCACATTGTATTTTTCCTTTTGCCTAATGGCTTCCAGATTCATCCATGTTGGGACAAATATCTGAATTTCCTGAGTTTTAAAAATAGCATCATGTTCCATTGCGTGTGTCCATCATATTTTGTGCAGCTTTCATCCACTAATGGACACCTGAGTTTCCCCCCTCTTTAGCTGCTGTTAATAACTCTGCTGCACACATGCGTGCACGTACCTCGGTGTTCACCCCAAAGGAGAATTGTTGGCACACGTGGCAGTAATTCAGTTCTCTGGAGCCATCCACAGGGCTCAGTGCTCACCCTTGTCAGCTCTCTCTCTCTCTCTCTCTCTCTCTCTCTCTCTCTCTCTCTCTCTCTCTCTCTCTCTCTCTCTCTCTCTCTCTCTCTCTCTCTCTCTCTCTCTCTCTCTCTCTCTCTCTCTCTCTCTCTCTCTCTCTCTCTCTCTCTCTTGTGTGTGTGTGTGTGTGTGTGTGTGTGTGTGTGTGTGTGTATGTGTGTAGGCCGGAATCTGTTGCTCTTCAACTTGTGTCTCCTATTGAACCCAAAGCGAGCTTGTGAGCTCCTCTCCAGCACTGGGGTTATAGACATGCCACCATGTCCCACTTGTAAGTGGGTGCTGGGATGTGAACAG
>PVHP010000843.1:0-123776 GCA_004024765.1 Zapus hudsonius | reverse complement strand
CCTCCTTTTGTCAATCCTTTCTGCAGGCAAGCTCAGAGACCTGCCCAAGATTACTATAGATTATTAAACAAATCAAGTTGACAATAAATTTAACAATCACAATTAAGTTAAATAAATAAACAAGAAATAAATATACAAAGAGCAAGCAGAGGACTGGAGAGATGTCTCAGTGGTTAAGGCACTTGTCTGCTAACCCTAACGACCCACTTTCAATTCCCCAGCACTCACATAAAGCCAGATGCAGTGGCACAGACATCTGGAGTTCATTTGCAGCAGCTGGAGGTCCTGGAATGTCCAGTCTATCTCTTTCTCTCCTCTCTCTGCTTACAAATAAATAAATAAGAATTAAAAAAAAGAGAGAACAAGCTGATTTAAGAATTTACCAAATAGAACTTCTAAAAATAAAACTTATAGCCACTGAAATTGCAAACTCTATGGAAAGGATCAACAACAGAGTAAAATGCAGTTAAAAATAATTAGTGGTATGGGTATCAGAATTGTGAAAATTACTCAGAATATAGCTAGAACACAAGAAAAATGCTTTAGGTGGACTGCAGATGTAGTCCAGTGGTAGAGGGCTTCTCTAGCATGCATAAAGCTCTGGGTTCAATCTCTAGTACTTCAAAAGAAAGAAAAAGAAGGAAAGAGGCCGAGTGTGGGGTCACACGCCTTGGATCCCAGCACTGGGAAGGCAGAGGTAAGAGGATTGTCACTGAGTTCAAGGCCAGCCTGAGACTACAGAGTGAATTCCAGGTCAGACTGGGCTAGAGAGAGACTGCCATAGTCAGCTCACAGGCTGCTGGGATGAATCTCCAAACCAGGCACAGTTATGGGAGGAAAGGATTTATTGAAGCTATAGATCCAGGGGAAGTTCCATAATGGTGAGAATCTGGCTTCCCTTTTCACAGTCCATGTGGAGAGAGAAAAACCATCACCAGCACCACACACACAGCACAGTAAATAGGTAGGGTAAAGAGAGAGATTTCTTTCCCCTTTATATAGTTTTAGGGCAGGGTCATGGAACCCTATCCCAGATTTGTTGGCTTCCTGAATCTCTGGAATTTCCTTCCTGCAATGCCTTCCCAGGAAGGGATGTTCATTTCTAGCTTCCTTACATCTTGCCCCCTACTGAGAGGGCTGCCTTCCAGTGACCCACCCAAGATTACTAAAAAGGTCAAGTTGACAACAAAATTTAATCATCACAGAGACCCTACCTTGAAAAACAGCAATAAGAGAGAGAGAGAGAGAGAGAGAGAGAGAGAGAGAGAGAGAGAGAGAGAGAGAGAGAGAAGAAAGAAAGAAGGAAAGAAAGGCAGAAAAGAGAATCAGAGCAGGAGAAAGGGAGGGAAGGAGGAAGGGAGAGAAAGACTTCAGAGGACTTTGAGAAAACAGCTTCCTGCTTAGAATTGTATGTTGGCTCAGTTGTTATTCAAGATTAAGGGTGAAGAGCCAGTCTTGGTGTCACATACCTATAATCCTAGCACTGAGGCTACAGCAGGAGGGTTGCAACGATAAGGTTAGTTTGGGCTATAAACTGAGACCCTGTATATAAAAACAAAACAAAACAAATACCAAACAACCATGAGTGAAATAGGACATTTAAAGGAAAAAGGATTTGATATTACCATTCATTAAGAAATTTAAAATTATATATGACGTGCATGGGTATGACCGTGGGTGTCTGACTTTGCTTTTCACCTTGTTTGTGGCAGGGTTTCCTTCTAGCCCAGGTTTACCTGAAATTCACTATGTAGTCTCAAGTGGCCTCGAACTCACAGCAATCCTCCTATCTCTGCCTCATGAATGCTGGAAGCATAACATATTTAATTTTGATTAACCTTCCTCCCACCCATTCCCCTCTTCCCTCTCCTGACTCCACTTAGACCATCCCACTACCAGTATTCTGCCTTTTTCCTTACATATGTACTATAGCTACTGCTTTTATTTTTTTGAGATAGGGTCTGACTTTGTAGCCCAGCTAGCTTAGATTTTTATCATTTTCCTGCCTTGGTCACAGGCATGCTGGGATTACAGGCGTGCACCATTATACCTAGTTTAGATTTTTTTTGGTTTGTTTTTCTTGAGGCAGGGTTTCACTCTAGCCTAAACTGATTTGGAACTCACTGGCTAGCCCCAGGCTGGCCTAGAATTTATGGAAATCCTTGTATTTTAACCTCCTGAGTTCTGGGACTAAGGGTGTGTGCCACTATGCCCTGAAAGATTTTTTTTTTTTTTTGAGATATGGTCTCAATCTTGCCCAGGCTGATAGGGAATTCATTATGTAGTAGTCTCAGGGTGTTCTCAAACTCATGGTGATCCTCCTATCTCTGCCTCCCAAGTGCTGGGATTAAAGGTGTATGTGGCCCATCACACCTGGTCAGATTAGATTTTTAAAATTAATCTAGACATAGGTACTCTTTATCAGAAGATTATCTAACAATATAAAGATAGAAATAAGAGGAAAATTAAGGAAAGATATATATAAGGCTCAAACTCATGAAAAAAGATGTGGCCACATCAACTTTGGGAAAAAAACAAAATAAAGGCATAAAATACTATTAGAGATAAGAGTAGTCCTCAATAATGATAAAAAGAACAATTTACAGTGTGATGGTTAATCTCTGGTTGTCAACCTGACAGATCTAGAATCACCATGGAACCAAACCTTTTTATTTTTTTTTTTTGTTTTGTTTTTCAAGATAGGACTTTGCTCTAGACAGGATGACCTGGAACTCTGTAGTCTCAGGTTGTCCTCAAATTCACTCTCAGTGATCCTCCTACCTCAGCCTCCCCAGTTCTGGGATTAAAGGTATGCACCACCACGCCTAGCTGAAAACAAATCTTTGGTCATGTCTTTGAGGGATCTTCTAGATTATATTTTCTATGTTAGTTGAGGAGAAGGACCCACCCTGAATGGGCAGCTCAGTCTCATCAACTGGGTTCCTGAACTGTGTAAAAAGGATTAACCTAGTTGAGTATCCAGCATTCACTGCCCTTCGGTTCCTTCATGCTGATGGAGTCATGTGAGTTAGTTTCCTGCTCCTGCGGTGCTTTCCTTGCCATGATGGACTCGTACCCTCTGGAACTGTAAGTGAAAATAAAACTCTTTCCTTCTCTAAGCTGCTTCTGTTTGGTTCCATAATGAGAAAATAACTGTTGCATACAGGAAGCTATAATAGCTCTAAATTTATTAGTTTTAAATAACAAAGACCTCAAATATATGAAACCAAACTTGGCAAAATTTCAAAGATAAGGCTGCCATTGCAGCAGAGTTTTGTTTGCATGTTTTTTTTTAATTTTTTAATTTTTTTTGTTTTTTGAGGTAGGGTCTCACTCTGGCCCAGGCTGACCTGGAATTCACTAGGTAGTCTCAGGGTGGCCTTTAACTCAGGGCAATCCTCCTACCTCTGCCTCCTGAGTGCTGGGATTAAAGGCGTGCACCACCGCACCCGGCAGTTTACGTTTTTGAGACAGGTCTCCCTGTTATTGCTCAGGCTGGCTTGGGATTCCTGAGCTCAAGTGATTATCTTGCCTCAGTTTCCTGAGGAGCTATGATTATAGGCTGCAGAAAAGTTAATGCTCTGTCCTCAGCCATTTATAAATGAAGCAGACAGAATTTTAGAAAGATACAAAAATTTTGAATAACTTATCAGGTTTGATTTAATGGAAATTACATATATATGAGTTTATATACATGCCATATGTCAGTAGTTGGAGGCAAGGTGATTTATATATGTGAACTTAACAATTCCTTTTGAACAGACAGGAGGTCTACAAAAATCAGCCTTGTGGGCTGGGATGTACGTCAGCTAGTAAAATGCTTGCCTAGCAGCACTCAGGAGGTAGAAGCAGGAGGATCAGAAGTTCAAGAACATTCTCAGCCACAGAGTGAATTCAAGGCCAGCCTAGGCTATGAGACCCTGTCTCAAAAACGTAGAGAGGGCTGATACAAAGAAAGTCTTCACAAACTTCTCAAATATCAGTATTGTTCAGACCACTTTTTCATGATCATAATGCAGTAAGAAGTTATTAATGAAGTTAGTTCACAAAACAGTAGATTGTTTGAAAACTTAAATAAGCATACTCCCATAGCAGAGGAGGAGATGGTTCAGTTGGTAGTGTCAGAATCTGTGTTTTATTTCAGAACCCACGTAAAAATAACAGGCATCGTGTTTTGTGTTTGTAATCCCAAGAGGCAGAGATAGGTGGATCCCTGGGTCTTGCTGGCCAGGCAGTCTAACCTACTTTGTGAGGTCCAGACCAATGTAAAGAAAAAAGATAGATAGTGTTCCTGAAGAATGATACATGAGGTTGCCCTGTGGCATCCACATGTACCCACACACATGTACCTGCACACACACACATTAGTGTAAAAAAAGCACACTCCAGTTATTCATAAACCCAAATATTTAATTGATGTCAGAAAATCAGAACAAAATGAAATTAATAATATTACTTATCTATACTTAAGCGACATAACTTAAGAAGTACTTGGAAATTAAGTGTTGAATGCTCATGAAGAACTTAGAGAAAAGCAAAACATTGAAAATTCATCAGATAAGTATCCAGCCATTTAATTTAGGATCTCCTCCCCCAAATATAGAGATATATGCACAACAGAAAATGAAAGAAAACAGGTGATTAAAAAAACCACTGCCAGTATTCTGCCTTTCTGGAGGCTGAGGCAGGAAGATACCACATCTGAAGCAGCCTGGAATATGTAGCAAGATCTTATCTCAGGAAACAAACAAACAGCTAAAATCCCAAAAAGCTGAATGTAAAGAGATTCTTATTCCTAGAAAAAATCATATTCAAGATGAAATAGAATTTGAATATACCTTTAGATATTATGTAACCCAAACTAATAAAAAACTTCACAAAAATATACCAGATCCAGACACTTTTATAATCAACTTAGCATTCTAGAGTTCCTGCCATATTCACCCACTTCCTAGCGAGGAGAGGTCTGAACTGAAGCTGAATTTAATCTCTGGTTTGTCCATGAGGCAGCCAATCTGAGATGCTCCTGCACAGGGTCTTGGATACAGTAGAACCAGACAAGCCAAGACCTGTCTCCACAGGGAGCCTACTTTCTGGCAGGGAAGGACAGATGCTAAGCAACAAATAAGTGAATCACATAGTATGCTAGGAGAGAAAGTAGATCAGTGCAGATCAGAAAATGGGGTGAAGGAGCCTGAGGTGAGGTGGGTCCACAGGAGAAGAGATGTAGGCTAGAAGAGGAAAGCATCTAGGAGATGGCCTGTGAGTAGAATCCTCTGTTATCGTAGAAATCAAGGGGCTTCAGGAGAAGCAAAGAGAGATTGGACAGAAATATGCCTGTTCACGTGTTTCCCAGTGGATAACATGAAGCTGTGTGGCTGACTGGGTACTGGGAAATGGGGAAGATGTAAGGATGGTGAAAATCAGGATCTTTCTAGAATTTTGGTTTTTAGCCAGTGGTAAGCAGAAGGCCTTATTTGAAGGCAGAACCAGACAAAGGGTCACCCTGCCTAGGAGATGGGTCAAGTATTTCCATGATGTCTAGTCTGGGACAGCAAGTCTGAGCAATAAGTTAGGGCTCTGAGTCCACGGATGTCAAGGGCGAGTTTTCAGCACCCAAGGCTGCTCTGGTTGGAAAGATAGGATTCCTTCCTTCCAGGCCCATTCCTGGTGGGCTGGAGCACCAATGACCAGCTAGCCCAGGGGAAGACAAACTGGGAGTCAAGGTGAGTTAAGGTGGAAGGAATGGGGAAGAGTTGGAGCCTGGGTGAAGGGGGAGAGGAAATAGACAAGGGGGGAAGATGGTGGAGACGCCAGGGACAGGAAACCCAGTTTCCTCTGCTGAGCTGGGCCACAGGAAACCCAGCCTTGTGCTTCCCAAGGTGTTTCCTGCAGATAAGGGCTATCCCTTCCTGCTCTCCGCTCCTGCTCCACCCCACCCCCATCCTGTTCTAGCCTCTAGGGAACCCTCAGCCGCACCACTCGGCCAAACCAGTGGCTTTTGGGAGGGGTCTGGAGGTTGGAGCCTCCTAGGCTTCATTTCCCCCAGCAGGGAAGGTCCACCTAGGCTTGAGGGCAAGCAGGAACAGAGGGACAGAACTGCTGGAGACTCTGTCAGGTGAGGGGCTGCTGGGAAGGCAGAGATTGTTCCTCAAAGGGTGACTGGGTTCCTAGAGGACAGAACTCTGGAGCTGAGATCAGTCAGAAAGCCCTGTATGGAGTCAGGAAGCACTTCCTGGAAGGTGGTGGTCTTGTGGATCTGTGGGGGAGTGAAAGCTGTTCTTTTTGGGTTTGGAGTAGTTCTGGGATGACTCTGGTGGTCACGGGAGGTTCCACTATGTATGGGGCCAGGGCAATTTGAGGTTTTCAAGAAAGGTTCAGAGTAGCCAGTTCTGTGGGTGATCGGGGGCTGCTCAAGGAGAGCTTCGGGGAAGCCAGGGCTGCTCAGGGCTCTGGGGCCATTGGCATGGAGGCCAGGCCAGGCAGTCTGGAGAGTAGTGGGAGGCCGGCCCTAGAGACGGCAAGGTAACTCAGGGGCCGCCCAGACCTGGGACCGGGCCGGGCAAGCAGCGTGGGGCTGAGGCTGGCACGCCACGCGGGCGGCGCCTCTGCCGGCTCCCTCGCCGCGCTCCCCTCCCGCCCACTCGTCACCCCTCCCGGGTTGCCACGACAACGCGTGCAACTAAAATTCACTTCTCTGTCGAAGGTGGAGACCAGTGGCGCCCCCTCCTCTAAGCCCTTCGTGGGTCGTGCCCCCGTTTTGCTGTCGCTACGGTGACAGGGACGGGGCGGCCGGCGGCCCAGCTGGTTCGGCCGGGGGTCCGGGCGGACTCCTCGAGCTCGCTCGCAGGGGCCGCGGGGAGCGCCCTGGGCGCGGTCCTCAGGGGCTGATTCCGGGGACGCCATCGTGCGCGGCGGCCCTGACCCGCCCGGCTCCAGAGGCCCCGCCAGGCCGACCCTGACACCTCCTGGGGGTCGGGGACGGGGGTCGGCCGGCCGGGGGGAGTCCCACCCCGGACGTCAGTTCTCCCTCTGGGTTGCCTGCAGTTCCTCCGCCCCGACGCGGGCCCCCACCCCGCCCCCGGACCCAGCCCGGTGGTCGGCGACGCTCGCCCGCCCGCCCGCCCGCGGCGGAAGCGCCGAGTAACCCCGCGCCCGGGCCACTCGCCTCCAGAGGCCCAGGGCGCCCCCACGGCGCGGCCCCCCGGCCCCCGCCCCCCGCGCCCACGGCCACCCCACCCCGCCGGGACCCCGGCCGCCCGGACCCGGGCTTCGCGCTCCCGCCTCCCGGAACCCCCTCCCCACCCCCGCTCCGCTCCCGGCGCGGCCCCCTCCCCCCGCCGCCCCCGCCCCCGGGGAAGGCAGGCGCCGCGCGGAGCCCGGGCCGATGCAGCTGAGCCGCGCCGCCGCCGCCGCCGCCGCCGCCGCGCCTGCGGAGCCCCCAGAGCCGCGGTCCCCCGCGCCGGCCCCGGCCCCCCCCGGCCCCCTCCCGCGCAGTGCGGCCGGCGGGGCCCCGGCGGGGGGCCCGGGGGGGCCGGGGCGCCGTGCGGAGTCCCCGAGCTCCCCGCTCCCGGGCGCGAGTCCGGGCCCGAGTGCCGGCGCGGGGATGGACGGCCCCGGGGCCGGCGCCGTGGTCGTGCGCGTCGGCATCCCGGACCTGCAGCAGACGGTGAGCCCCCACGGCCCCGGCGCCCCCCGAGGGCGGTGACCCCTGCCGGGCGCCCCCGAAACCCAGACCCCCGTCGCGGCCACTCACCCCTCCCCCGCCGCCTCCGAGGGACCCTCCCCCTCGCCGGGGCGGGGCCCGAGAAGCCCAGCCCCGGGGCGGGGCCTCGGTCGCGGGGAGCCGCGGCTGGGGGGTCCCGCCTCGGGCTCCCCGGCGCCGGCCGGGTCCTGGGCGCGGCCCCCGTGGCGGGCGGGCGGGCGGGGCGGGCCGGCCCGCGCTCACGACTCGCTCCGCCACAGAAGTGTCTGCGCCTGGACCCGGCCGCTCCGGTGTGGGCTGCCAAGCAGCGCGTGCTCTGCGCCCTCAACCACAGCCTTCAAGACGCGCTCAACTACGGGCTTTTCCAGCCGCCCTCCCGGGGCCGCGCGGGCAAGTTCCTGGATGAAGAGCGGCTCCTGCAGGACTACCCGCCTAACCTGGACACGCCCCTGCCTTACCTGGAGGTGCTGGGCAGGCCTGGGCGGGGGTGGAGTGGACCGAACGGGTGTGACCCCTGACCTCCGGTAGCAGAACGGGGGGGGGGGGCGGCGTGTGCAGCCTGAGCGGCGTGTCACCAGGGAGTTGCGAATACAGTGAGCGCAGTGGGTTGCAGCTTGGACAGTGAGAGGTGTGTAGGGGAACTGCAGCGAGAAGGATGTGTGCTGTGAGCAGTTTGAACACTGGAGGGAGGAGTGTCAGAAGGGATAAGGGCCTTGATGGTGTGAGCAGTGGTATCTTTGTGTGCGCATTTGTTCTCTGTTCCCCACCTTCAAGTTTCCATAAGTTGCCTGAAGTCAATGGAACACCATTCATGACATAAAGGTTATTTGAGTGCCATTCCAGAAATGCAGGAGGCAAATTGAGTCATAAAGGGGAGGTCTTGTAGTTTGCTCGCTCTCTCTCTCTCTCTCTCTCTCTCTCTCTCTCTCTCTCTCTCTCTCTCTCGTGTGTGTGTGTGTGTGTGTGTGTGTGTGTGTGTGTGTGTGTGCGCGCGCGCGCGCGCAAACTCTAGTGGGAGCCATTCTCAAAGTTGACCTGACCCCAATGATGGCACCAGGAAGTGGGTCAAGTATACTTGAACATGGATTGCCTAGGAAGGTAGGCTTGATTTCAGATCTTGGGAGAGCAGTGGGGTTTTCCATCATCTTGAGGGTGATGGAAATGATGACGGGTGTGGGCCTACCAGCTGTGGGTCAGCCAGGAGCCATCATCCCTGTACCAGACATTATTTCTGCATAGTGAGTAGGCAGTAGCTGTCAGGTCTGTCCACTATGGAAGTGTGTCTGGGACTTATGTGGATGTCAGGCTGTGCTGCACTGAAGGTATGTGCAGGAGGGTATATAGCATGTGTATGAGTAGGACGATGATGGTCACACTTTCTCACTGGGCATGGGTGCCTTCTCTCCACTTTCTCTTTATCTGAACAGTTCCGATACAAGAGGCGAGTTTATGCCCAGAACCTCATAGATGACAAGCAGTTTGCAAAGCTGCATACGAAGGTAAAGAGGCGGTCGTGGGAAGACATTGCTGACTTCAGTCCAGCTTTGGCACAGGCTGCTTTCCTTTATATGGGTTTCAGGACCTGGTTAGGGGGCTGGGATCCAAGGTCATAGTCTGTTGATGGTCTTCATTTAGATCAGATTCTTGCTGGACCCTGGTGTAGGGGATAAATTTCCTTTAAGAAGCTGAATGAAAGGGAAGAATATAAGCATTTGATGTGTTGGCTGTGGGGGCAAGAGACCCAGTGCTTGGTGTCTCCTAGTGCTGGAAATGTATAATTAGGTAGCTCATTAAGTCTTTCCTAGGAAAGATTCATTATCCAATTTGACAGGTTGAGCAAACTGTGAGCCCGAGGGGTCATGTCACTTGCTTGTGACTGTGCCTAGTAAAGGTGCGCCCAGATCTGTGTGACTGTATGTCCTGGCATACCTGTAAGGTATCTTTACTGCTGTGTGCAACCCTCAGGTGGTCCTGACCCCATAAACTCTTTAGAGGGGCACAGCACTCCTCTTTTGAGTGTCCTAAGGAGATAGAGTCACCAAGCCAAGCCCCCCAACTCCATAGGCTAGTGAGCATTTTCTTGTTGATTACTTCATTTATAGGAGAGGGCTGGGGTCTCTGATCCTTAGGTTTGTTTGCCAGATTTTTCTGCTGCTCCAGGGAAAGTGGCAGAGACCCTGGCTTTGTGCTGGGCAGAAACTATGTCAGAAAGGTTTCTGTATTTTTCTACTGGCCCTTGTATGACCCTGTTGCTTTGGGTTCCTCTAGATCTATCCTTAGGAGAGATCACTCATGTACTGTGTGATTTACTATTCAGTGAGTCCAGTTTGTTTTTAGGATGATTCTGATGTCCTTATCACAGCCTGTGCTCCTGCCTTCATGGGCCTAGCTATCCCTACCCTTTCCCTGCCTAGGCTGAAGCTGGCTGAGTTCTCTCTTAGAGGCTTTGCATAGACCCTTCCTATTTCATCACCCTGACACATGGCACTGGTCCCAAAGGCACCCTGTCCTGCCTCTGATGCATGCCCACTCTTTGTAGAGGCTTGCATTAGTGTACCTTGCCTGTGTGTGGTATTTGTGACAGCCCAGGCTAGTGAGGCTTTGCTGGGTGACCAAATGTGGGAGTGGATGAAGGGGTAAAGGACAGAAATATGCCATAAGGGCTGCAGAAATCTGCCATACGGTGTGGGGTGAGCTGGTGAGGAAGATGGACCAGGTGAAGAGGAGGATCAGGGCTGTCACATGCCTGGCTACTGGCCAAGTGGACTTAGCACTCTTCCAGGCTAGAAAGATTGGGGTTCCAGTGCCAGGAGGCAGAGTCATGGGTTGTCTGAGGCGAGGGAAGGGAGAAGGGAATGACTGGGAGACCTGGCTATGGTGAGGGTAGCCAAGCTCAGGCTGACAGCTGTGGTGGGTTTGTAAGGAAGGACTGTGAGCAGTGCCGGGGTCCAGCCAAGCTGTAATCTGAGCTGAGGTGGGACTGTGGGACTGTTGGGCTGAGGATGAGCAAGATGGGTAACAGGTCAGATAGATTATGGGGTCAGTGTGTACCCGCAGGTGGTCTGCAACTTGCCGGAGGAAGGGGGTGATGGACATATGGCTGTGGCCATGGTACCTAGCTGATTGGATGGCTGATATTCCAGGCAAACCTGAAGAAGTTCATGGACTATGTCCAGCTACACAGCACAGACAAGGTGGCCCGCCTGCTGGACAAGGGGCTGGACCCCAATTTCCACGACCCTGATTCAGGAGGTGAGGAGCAGAGCAGGGAGAGGCTGTTCTTTGAGTGGTTGAGACCTTAACCTTCATTTGTCTGCAAACCCAGAGTGCCCTCTGAGCCTTGCAGCCCAGCTGGACAATGCCACCGATCTGCTCAAGGTTCTGCGTAATGGTGGTGCTCATCTGGACTTCCGCACCCGAGATGGGCTCACAGCCGTCCACTGTGCCACCCGCCAGCGGAATGCAGGGGCATTGACGGTCAGTGAGGATGGGACCCTGTCTTGGAAGGGCATGTGGGCTTATGAGGTAGAAAGCTGGGCTTGGCGTGGATGCTGAAGTGCCTCACTCTCAGACCCTGCTAGATCTGGGGGCTTCCCCCGACTACAAGGACAGCCGCGGCCTGACGCCCCTGTACCATAGTGCGCTAGGGGGCGGGGATGCCCTCTGCTGTGAACTGCTTCTCCACGATCATGCACAACTCGGGACTACTGATGAGAATGGTTGGCAGGAGATTCACCAGGTGCGCAGGGGCCCTGGGGCAGGGTGCAGAGGTCCTAGCCTTTGTCTGGGATGCTGCAGCACCTTTCTCCTTTGTAGGCCTGCCGCTTTGGGCACGTGCAGCATTTGGAGCACCTGCTGTTCTATGGGGCAAACATGGGTGCCCAGAACGCTTCGGGGAACACAGCCCTACACATCTGTGCCCTCTACAACCAGGTATCCCTTGAGTGCCACCCTTGTGTGAGTTCAGACACAGGTTCTATTTTTGGTGAGGTGTGACAAATGCACACAGGTCAGCTTGTGTGCCACTTGTTCTATGCTTATTGTGGTTACTCGGTGGCCTATATGTGCACATCCATCCTCCGAACACACATTAAACATGAGCATCTATGTGTGTTCTGAACAACCATCTATGAACTGCACCTACTTGGTCTAGGTATGTGTCTGCTTGTGTGCAATTCCTGTGCCCTGTACACCAGGTGTACACCTCCATGTGTGCACCTTCCATGGCTTTCTGGCCCTGCCTCTCCGGCTGCCCAGTGTGACTGCTGCTGCCTCCCAACAGGAAAGCTGTGCTCGTGTCTTGCTCTTCCGAGGAGCCAACAAGGATGTTCGTAATTACAACAGCCAAACAGCTTTTCAGGTAAAGGAGTGTGAGGCTGCCCTAAGGGGTTGACTCAATGTCTGTGACTTGACTTTGAACCTTGATTCTGACCTAGAAGGCAGGAAGTGGCCATCCTCAGGGTTGTCACAGTCGAAGGTGGAGGTGGGTCAGTGTGGTGCTCAGCATTTAAGGTGGTGTTAAGTGTGGTGGTTCCCTCCATTTCCCCTTCCATGGAAAAATGTCAGAGCACTCCAGGATGGGGAGGAGCAGATGAAGACAAGAGGACAGGCATGGATAGGGCTGACCTCCAGAAATAGGCAAGGGTGCAGAGAAAGCTGAGAGGGGTATGATCCCCTCTGACAACTCAGGTTATGTTTCCTGAGCCCTTTGTCCTCCAGGCTAGTTAGCGCTAGATGACTAAGTGGCTAAGATTGTGGCCTGCAGCTGAGGAATGTAATGGGGATTTGTGGACTGTGAAAGGAGCAGAGGAGTTTATTCTCAGCAGAAGCACTGGCCCCAGAGAATGTAAGAAAGGTCAGTTGCTGAGGTCATGAAGTTACGGATGGTAGGGCAGAGGTGGAGGGTTTGAGTTCATCTGGAAGTAAATACACCAGGGCCAGCTAGGTTCAAAGGAATGGGAAGGAAGACGTGGTGATGGGCTACAAAGCTGTGGAGCCAAAAATGAGATAGGAATCATGATTAATAGTTCTGGTAGTGTTCTTGGGTCTATTCGGATTTTAGCTCTGAGTTTGTGTCCTAGAAGCAGCCTTGGCCCTACATAGATGAGGGAAGTGGCCACCCTAGTTACAAGGTGTGCATGTAACACCCTAACTCCTGTCAGTGATGAATCATGTTTGAGTGGACATTGAGCGCTATGACTTGAGAAAAAGGTGGGTTGGGGAGGAAAGCCCCACAGGGGAGTTTGGGGGAAGCAGCTGGGGTTGAGAGGTAAGCCTAGGCGGTTGAACCCTCCCTCCCTGCCCTCCATGTCTTGACTTCCCCTTTCTTCCAGGTGGCCATTATCGCAGGAAACTTTGAACTTGCTGAGGTAATCAAGACCCACAAAGACTCAGATGTTGGTGAGTTTTATCCACCTACATCACTTTTCCCTGTTAAATGTGGATTTGTGTGGTTGTCAGAAGCAGTGATATATCAGAGCTTCCACATCCCAAGCCAAGAATCGCTGGTGAACCTTGCAGACATGGGGAATGTGCTGAGGAAGGGACTGAGTGGAAGTCCTGGTTAGAGCCTAAAGCAGGTCTGAGCTGGGAGAGCACTAGGCTTAGGGGTTGGCATTATGAGCAGTGTCTCTGCTTCTCGTTAGCCCCTAGGAAGAACCAGAGGGTATGGGGTGGTGCATCTCTCTTCAGCTTGGAACATGAGTGTGTTTAACTGGCAATGGCTTTCCGTGTGGTAAGATCTCATGAACATATATGTAAAGAGAACAAAACACAGCATTGAGCACAAGGACTAAGGTGGAAATATAGTGAATAGTTGCTGTCCTGAGCCAGGGGCTTTGAGCTCCCAATGGCCAGCACATAAGGGGGGATTGGCATGTACATGAATCATAGTCCTAGAAGGAAGCCCAGGAGAGCTGCATGGAGCACCAGGACAGGAAAAAACAATGGCTAAGCCTGTGTGTGTGTGTGTGTGTGTGTGTGTGTGTGTGTGTGTGTGTGTGTGTGTGTGTGTGTTTGGCACAAGTGGCTGGAGCCACAGCGGATTGTGGGCTTCCTCTTCTAGTATAGGTTGTCAGGCCAGAGCTGTGCCTTCTAGCCACTGGGATAACTGTGTGCACTGGGTGGGCCAGGCTTTTCTGGCTCTTTCTGGAACATGGATTACCTGGCTTCCTTTTCTGTCATGACTGTTTATCTGGGATATTCCCATTGTTTTAATCTGCAGTAACAGTGGTTAGCCAAAGGTTGGCTGGCATGAGGGTTAGAATCTCCCTTGATTCTAGTGTCATTCGGGATTGAATTTTGGATGAGGTTAAGATTAACGTCTTAGATGTCGTTCCCTGAGCTACTTTTTGTCAATAAGCTTGGTTATGAGCTTGGTTATGATTGTTGGACTGGATATGGGCAGCCCTTCCAAGAGAGCTCTGCACCAGTGCTCACTCAGATTTATTGAGCCTTGTTACAGGGCTGGGCACAGGTTCAGGTGGCTAGAGTGGGGTTGTGTAGGGGTAAGAGACAGGTACAGTCTGGTTGGGGCTGATCGTATATAGAGGCGGTGTTATCTGGGAAGACTGCTTGTGGATGTGTGGGGCCTTTGTTCTGCCTGATTATCTAACTTAGAAAACTGCTGACATCTATGGGGCCTCATTTTGTCTTAAAGGAAATAGAGTCTCTTAGGGTAACTATATTCTCTTCTCACCTCAGCCTCATGTAGTGAAGAGGGGCTAAACTCTGAGAAGTGGCTGTGTCTAGCTGATTTGGGGTGGTGCCTTGTTTGTGATCTAGGCCAACTGCCCCTCAGCCTAGGACACTGGGGATCACCAACGGAGACTTACTGTCCATTTGACCCACATATTCTTGCTCAATTGGGGTTAGACACACTGTCACTGAAGAGAGCAGGCATGTATGTTACCTAGTCCTAATGTGGACATCTACTCTGCTAGCTCCATACCCTTCCCTACTCAGGTGTTAGGCATTTGGATGATATTGCCAGTTGTCCCTGTGTTCAGGGTTTTGTGATCCTGAGATTTACTATGAATTCCCTTATCTCACTTCACCCTCCTGCAGTGTGATTTTATAGAGAAGGAAATCAAGTCTGGAAGGGTTAATGACAGGACCTGTCTTTAGACCTGAGGATTCAGGGTCTTGGTTAAGCCCCTTGCACATATTTACTCCAAGAACATTTCCTGAGTGTCAGTTGTGAGTCTTTGGGTAGGGCTTGCATCTAGGAGGAATTGAAGGAATATCTGCCTATCCATCCCCCTCCTTCCTCAGGGTGGGGTCTGGCAGGGACCTGTGTCATTTTTCAGGGGACAGAAAAGACAGTTCCTGTCTCTTGGCAGCCCCATTTGCCATTTTAGACTGACAGGCCTTGGGTGGGACCTTATCCTGGTCATGGACCACTGTTTCATGTCTCTGTCACTGGACTACATTCTGTCTTACCTTCTTAGGTATGCTAATATTCCTCTCTCTCTTTCTCTCTCATTAAATTTTTATCCTACAATGCTTTTTAAGAATCATTTATTTGCAAGCAGAGAGAGAGAGAGAGAGAGAGAGAGAGAGAGAAGAGAGACAGAGAGAATAGGTTCTTTAGGGTCTCTAGCCACTGCAAACGTATTTCAGACTCATGCACCACTTTGTGGCATCTGGCTTTATGTGGGTACTGGGGAATTTAACTCAGGTCATTAGGTTCTGTAGGCAAGCACCTTAACCGCTGATCTATCTCTCCAGCCCCACAGTGCTTTTTAAAAAAATAGTTTATTTAATTTATTTTTAAGGAGGGAAGGAGGAGAAGAGAGATGGGGGGTGGAGAGAAGGAAGAAAGAAATGGACACACTAGGATCTCCAGCCACTGCAGATGAACTCCAGATGCATGTGTCACTTTGTGCATCTGGCTTTATATGGGTACTGGGGAATCTAACCTGGGTTATTAGGCTTTTCAGGCAAGCACCTTAACCACTGAGCCATCTCTTCAGCCCAGCCCACAATGCTTTTAATGAGTGTCATGGGCAAATAAATGCTTCTCACATGGTGACATAATCTGGAGAGCTTTTTTAAGTGTAGGTCCTTCCTGATCCAGGGCCTGGCTGAGGCCTGAAGTTGTGTGCTAATCATCAATTCAAGATGAGGCTAGAGATGGCTTACTCTGCTAGTCCTGGCTGGCTTTACCCTTGGCATAACAGTTCTAGACACGGCCTGGCTGATAGTGCTGCAGATCAAAGCCTGCCTACAGCCTGTAGTTTTTGTTTTTAAATTGAGGTAAAATATACCTTAAAGTTATTTGGGTTGGGGAGATGGCTCAGAGGTTAAAAGCGCTGGCTTGTAAAATCTGTCAGTTCACTCTGCTTGCAAAGTGCTCTATGTATCTGTAATTCCAATATACCTGTAACACAGGGAGGGGGAGTCAAGAGAATACCAAGCTCAAAGGGTCCAGCTAGTCAGACTTCATTTGTAGTCTGACAGTTTAGCAGCAAGAGACCATGCCTCAAAGAAGGTAAGACACAGACACCTCAAAGTTGTTTTCTGAACTACACACGTGTGCGTGGCATGCACCCCCATTCCATACCCCCCACGCACAAATAAATAAAAGAATAAGTAATAATTTGAAAAAATAAAATTAATTTATTGACAGTCTAGCAGCAATTCCTACATCCAACAGTGTTGTGCAACTAATTCTTTTAAACCGCAAAATATTTTCATTATGCCCATAGAAAACCTCAGACGTTTGAAGTTTTCCTGTGCGATCCTCTCCCTGTAACCTGTTAGCTGAGAACATACTTTGTGTATTTATTGTTGTTTCATATTAATGAAGTCACATTATGATCTATCTCTATAGTGTTTTGTGACTTTTTACTCATCATGTTCTTGAGCTTCAAGATGTATTACTTTTTCATTTCTTCTTAAAGCTAAAAATATTCCATTGTCTGAGTATATGTTATTTTGTTGTTCATCTGTTGAAGGATATGTGGGTTGCTTCTACCTTTGACTATTGTGAATATTGCTGCCATGGTCATATATACATATATTTATATTTTCACTTTTTTGGAGTGTGGATTGGTTACATTTTGGGGTAGTTGCAAATATTTTCCACCATTTTACATTTCCATCAGCAGTGCTGAGCTTCCAGTTTCTTCACCTTCTCTGGTACTGGTTGTTTTTCTGATTATAGCTCTCCTACTGGATGCGAGGTAGTGTCTCATTGTGGTTTTGCATTTTCCTAATGTCTGGTGATATTGAACATCTTGTCATAAACTTGATGGTCATTTGTGGGTCTTTGGAGAAATCTGAAGTCTTTTGCTCATTTAAGAAAAAATATTTATTTGCAAGAAGAGAGAGGGAGGGTGGAGGGAAGAGAGTAAGAGTGAATGTGTACACCAGGGCCTTTTCTGCTGCAAACAAACTCCAAGTGCATGTGCTATTTGGTGTGCATCTGGCTTTGCATGGGTGCTGGGGAATCAAACCCAGGCCATCAGGCTTTGTAAGCATGTTGAGCTCTCCGTCCCTTTTGCCCATTTTTTATATTGGGTTATTTTTTTCATTCTTGAATTATAAGAGTTCTTTATTCTTTTTTTTTGAGATAGGGTATTACTCTATGCCAAGCTGACCTGAAATTTATTTCATAGACTAGGTGGGCTTCAGACTTAGGTTGATATTTTTACCTTAGACTATGAGTGCTGGGATTAAATGTGTGATCCACCACATCAGGCTGAAATACACATTCCTTAATTTTTCCCCCATTTTTGAAATACTTGGGGTTAAACCCAGGGCCTTGCATATGCTAGGCATGTACCTTGTCATTGAGTTATCTCCTTGGATTTTTATCTATTCTAAATATGTAAAGAATATATGTTTCAATACACACACACACACACACACACACACACACAATTTGGGACAGGGTCTCAATTTGTATCCCAGGCTGGCCTTGAGCTTTGTATGTAGTCTAAGCTGGCCTTGAACTCTTGACAGTCCTCCTGCTTTAGCCTCCTGAGTGCTATGATTGTAGGAGGGAGTCACTGTTCCCTGATGTTTATTGTCTTGAATTCTGGGCTCAAGTGGTCCTCCTGCCTCAGCCTTCTGAATTGCTAGGCCTACAGGCACCATCATACTGCCATGTATGTATGTATGTATGTATGTATGTATGTATGTGTGTTATATATGTATATTTACTTTTTTATTTATTTGCAAGTAGAGAGAATACAGACAGAGAAAATGGGCACACCAGGGTCTGTAGGCACTGCAAATGAACTCCATATTCATTTACCACTTTGTGCATCTGACTTTATGTGGATATTGGGGAATTGAACCACAGTTTTGCAGGCAAGCACCTCAACCACTGAGCCTTCTCTTCAGCCTCCTGCATAATTTTTTTTTCTCTTGCTTTTGATGTCATGCCTAAAAAGAATCCATTGCTGAATCTAAGGCCATGGAGTTTATCATTGATGAAAGAAAAAGTTAAGCAAGCCTAACTTTTAAAGAGTTTAAGTATTCTGCAGCTCATGAATTGAAGTTATTCTCTGTTGAGAGATAATTTTATAAATACTTTTATAAAAATATATAAATATAAAAATATATAAATTTTATACTTTTATAAAGTATTTGCAGGAGCAAGGCAACAACAACAACAAAAGGACTTTGAGGCTGGGTGTGGTGGAACCTGCCTTTAACCCCAGCACTCAGGAGGCAGAAGTAGGAGGATTGCTGTGAGTTTGAGGTTATCCTGTGACTACGTAGTGAATTCCAGGTCAGCCTGGGCTAGAGGGAGACCCTACTTGGAAAATAAAGCAAGCAAGCAAGCAAACAAACAAACAAAGAACTTTGGTTGAAAGTTTGGTGATTTTTTTTATCAGTGAAGGTTTTGGTTTTAGTTTATTGTTTACAGTGGGTTTTGACATGTTCAGTAAGTATGAACATATCACCTTGATTAATCCCAATTAGAATTTTTTTAGTATTTAAAATAGTGTATTTCAAAGTAAGAGGTAAAGAAAGCAGAGAGAATAGACACCTCAGAGGAGGGGATTCTGTATCTGGAAAATTTGTAGTCCCAGTGGGAACTGGATTTATTATTGAATGGGGAAGCCTGCCTGTCTAAAGTCCATAGTTGGTTAGCTTAAATGAAGGTGAAGGCACTGGTTGGTCCATGATGCATCCAGTACTACACAGGTCCCAGAAAGCCCACTGAGCCAGCTCACTGGTTACGGGGGTGGGGAGAGGAAATTTACCCAGACTAGGAAAGGAGGAAGTGGGGTCACACTCTTTGCCATCTTGGTTTGGAATATAGTCATCTACCATACCAAAAGGGCTGATAGATTGGCCCTTTTCCTGATCTATCTTCCTAGCCAAGGAAACTTCTAGCTCTTATAGTATTTCACTTAATTGCTTTGTGCTATGAGGGGGCAATGTAAGGCCATAGCAGTCAGGGTTTTTATGGAGGGAGGGCTATCTAAGAGCCCATGGTAGACTATTCTGGCCTGATGGTCAGCTTCTGGATATTGGAGTGTCTTTTTGTATTTTTGACATTTGGAACTGTACCTTGAGGTGAGTCACAAATTAGGGACAAGCTCCCAAAGATGATACCATCTAGGTATGTTGGGTTTGTTTTCTTTGCTGATTAAAGAAAAGCCAGGAAAGTGTTTAAAAGAATAAAGTTTAGCCAGACATGGTGTCATAATGACTTTAATCTCAGCACTTGGGAGGCTGAGGTAGAAAGATCACTATGAATTTGAGGCCAGCCTGGAGCTACAGAGTGGGTTCCAGGTCAGCCTAGGCTAGATGAGATCACCCTACCTTGAAAAATAACAAAACAAAACAAAAAGAATAAAGTTTATTTATTTAAAAGTAAGAGGTATAAAGAAAGCTGAGAATAGACTCATTTGGGAGAAGGGGATTCCAGAGCTGGAAAATCCCTGGAATTAAAAAAAATATATATTTTATTTATTTGCAGACAGAAAGAGAGAGAGAGATTGAGAGAGAGAGAGAGAGAATATGAATGAAAGAATGGACATGTTGGGGCCTCTACCCACTGAAAACGAACCCCAGATGCATGTGCCACCTTGTGTATCCAGCATTTCATGGGTACTGGGGAATCAAACCTGGTTGTTAGGCTTTGCAGGCAAACTGCTGAGCCATCTCCCAAGCCTGGAATTAAAAAAAATTATTTATTTGCAAACAGAGATAGAGAGAGAGAGAGAGAGAGAGAGAGATTATGGGTTCACCAGGGCCTCCAGCTGCTGCAAACAGACTCCAGATCCATGTGCCACTTTGAGCATCTGGCTTTATGTGGGTACTGGGGAATCAAACCTGGGTCCTTAAAGGGCTTTGCAGGTAAGCTCTGTAACCTCTGAGCCATCTCTCCAGCCCCCACCTTAAAAAAAAAAAAACCAAAAGCAGTTATCTTCTTTTGGTTAACCTCTCATTTCTGTAATTGACCAAAACTTGGGGATAGGGCTGAAGAGATGGCTTAGCAGTTAAGGCGTTTGCCTGCAATGCAGAAGGACACAAGTTTCATTCTACAGTGCCCATATAAAGCCAGATGCACAAGAGGGCGCATGCGTCTGGAGTTCATTTGCAGTGGCTGGAAGCCCTGGCACTCCTATTCTCTCTGTTTCTCTGTCTGCCCCCCCCCCTCAAATAAATAAATAAAATGTTTTAAAAAAAACCTTTGGGATAAGTACAGCCATCATGGCTGATTGTCTTTGTCTCAAAGTGGAATTCATTAGTCACACTGTCATTGAAGATTTTTTTATCTCATTTTGTTGCTTTTATTATTGAGATCAGCTGGCATACAGTGGATGACTGTGAACACATATTTAAAACCCTTGAGAGAAAGTAGCATACTAGAGGTATTGCAGTGGTGACTGACAGGAACATACTAAGAGACTGGACTATGTGCCTGAGCCAAAGTGCTCACTGATCAAAACAACAGGTATTTCTATGGCTCAAAAGCAAAACACAAGTCTGATTAGAAAAAACTGTAAATCAGGCTGAGTGCAGAGGATCTTAGTTAAGATTCTAGAGTTGAACTCAAAGCATGTTTCTTGGCTTGCATTATGAATATCCTTGGTTCTGGCACTAGACAGATGGTTGTCCTTCTCTGCTGGCCCATACTTAGTATAGGGTTGTTCTCTGAAGTTGCATCGTGTCCATCTCCAACTTTGGGGTTTCAGGACAGAGAAAGTCTTGTTCTTAGTGATTCTAAGTTTAAAAAGTGAGAGAAAAATTGATTGGAAAAATATAAAAAATTCAGGATCCAGTTCAGTCTATAGGTAGTTTTTTTTTTTAATGAGTCTGGATGCCTGGCGTCGTGTCACATGCTTTTTATCCCAGAACTTGGGAGGCAAGGTAGGAGGATTGCTGTGAGTTTGAGGCCAGTTTAGGATTACAGAGTGAATTCCAGGTCAGCCTGGGCTAGAGTAAGACCCTGTCTTGAAAAAACAAAAACAACAGGGATACAGTCTAGTAACAGTGTACTGCACTTTTCTTCTGAAGTGTACTTTACTTTTCTGTAGTCATCCAGTTTCTGTAAGATAACTAGACAATTAATTAGTTCATAAAACCTGGCCTGATTATTTACACAGATCTAGCAAGAAGGGCTGGAGATGGATATCAGTTGATAGAGTGCATGCCTAATATACACAAAACCCTGAATTTGACCCTCAGCACCTTGTAAATCGGGCATGGTGTGATACATCTGTCCCAGCACTGACTGAAAGGATGATCAGATTTTGGAAGTCATCCTTGGTTATATAGTGACTTTTTATGCACTTGAGACACTTTATTGAACAAAACTGTCGCAAATTTCACATGATTTGGGGCACTTTAGTGGCATAAGACAATAGCAGAAATCATAACCAGAAAATTATCTGGCAGGTCACCATGAATTAAGAGCACACATGAAAAAAAAAAAAAGAGCACACATGGTAGTGGGGCGTGATGGTGCACACTTTTCATCCTAGCATTTGGGAGGCAGAGGTAGGAATATCGCTAAGAGTTCGAGGCCAGCCTGGAACTACAGAGTGAGTTCTAGAACACACATGGATACATGTTGATAGATCTTCCATGATGGATAGCTGTGAAAGCTCCTGGTGAGGAAAGAACACTTTTAATTTCATTTTATGACAACACCTCAGGTGACGATGGTGCCTGGATGACTGCTAGTAGCTGGTCTTGTACTCACTCAGAGCAGGTATGGGGCCTTTCTTCCGTGTGAATCCACTAAGGAGCCTGAAGGTTGGTCTTGTGGCTGAAGGCCTTTCCACACGTGTCGCATGTGAAGGTTTTCTCCCCCGTGTGAACAATCCTATGAGCTTGTAGGTCTGATGTAGGCTTGATAGAAGCCTCTGTGACCCACACTACAAACAAATGGCCTCTCATTCCTGTGTCTTCTCTAGTGGGCTAAGAGGTTGCAGGGATACTTAAAGACCCTGGGGGCATTAATCACATTTGTATAGTCTGCCTCCGTGGGCTTTTTTCCTGATATTCCTTACCTATGGGATTTTCCTGCTTGATCTGATCCATAGAGGGACAGGCTCAGAGGAAAACTGGTCTGGTTTGGAGAGAGGATCTATTTTTACCTCTTTAGGGTTTATAGACCTTTCCTGGAACTTGGGGGTGTCTCCCTCCCTATTCTAAGTTGGGTGGGTTTCCAAAAGAAACCTCTCCTGCTTCTGGACTAAGATCATTCTCCTTTTGGATAATGCATAGGGAATCTACATTTCTTTTGACTACCAATGCTGTCATTCAGTTGAGGCATTTTCCAGGAATTGCTCTAACCATCTCTTTCTTCATCTCCTATTTCCATAGGAGTATCTTGAGTCTGGAAAAGTGTTTTTTTTTTTATTCTCTCCTCTTGGGGTTTTTGCAGATGGCTGTTTTTTGAGATGCATAATGACTTCTTTTAAGGACATATTCCTGCATGCAGACATGGACCAAGACTGGAGGCTTCATGCAGTCATCAGTTAGACTTCCATGAAGGTTTTCATGTCCCTGCCACTAGATTCCCACTTGGCCTTCAAAGCCAATCTGTCCTTGCAATGTCCAATCAGACAAAATTGCTCCATGACCAATTGGGAGATATTCTCTTCCTTGCTATGATTTTCTGGCTACAACCCTAAGTCTTTGCAGTTCCTGTTTGGCACATGAGGTATTTCCAGGTTGGAATAAATTGTGTTGAGCACTTGGGAACCCAGAGGTCTTCACTTCTGACTGGGATGGTACAGTGGAACCGAGGATTGGTTCAAACTCCACACTTTCTAATTTAACATCATTGGATGATGGTTCACAATGAAAGGATTTTCTACAGCCATTCTTAGCAGGAACTCTCAGAAAGACTCAACTTTGACAAAAGATTCAATCTCTGCTTTCTCATATCTCTGGGATCAGTTCAACAGTTGGTGGATGCTTAAAAGCTCTTTCTCAGTTGAATGTTAAACCCAGCACTTCCAGTGAGCCTCCTGAGCTATCTGTGCCTGGCTATCAAGCCTGGGTTGATCTCTATAGTGACTTTTCAAGGCACTCTTAGGATAGAGGAGACTGTCTCAAAACAAAACACAGACCCGCAAATTTAACAAGAAAAGCAGTTGAACACACAAATTAATGGCCCAACCTTGCTGAAACTTTTGATAAGGAGCTTGAGATTGGATTTTTAAGATTTGCATATCAGCATGGTTGCTCATGCTTTCAGTCCTAGCACTCAGGAAGCAGAGGTAGTAGGATTACAGTGAGTTCAAGGCCACCCTGAGACTACATAGTGAATTCCAGGTCAGCCTGGGCTACAGTGAGACCCTACCTTGAAAAACAAACACAAAAATAAAAGATTCACAAATAAATTAAGGCAAATTTGAGACTTCACCTGCAGTTAACTATAGATTGGGGTGAATTCCTAGCCTCTTTGGATCCCCAAAATATCTTGAGGTTTCTGGACTGGCCAGAAAGTGATATTTTTGCTCACCGTAAGGCTGGGAATTCTTGCAGGCTAGCAAGCATCATCCTGTGCACATTCTCAAATGACATTCCAATGAAAGCCTTGGTAATGGACTTACTTTTCCAATTGTTTTTTTTAATTATAAAAAGATTCTTACTGAACTTGTGCAAAAATTATATTACCATGAATAAGAATGTCCATGATTAGCTTTACCAATTATGAAGGCTCACGTAAGAAGTAAATATTTCTATTTTAATTATCAAAAATATAATCAACAAAATTGCTGCAAGTCGTGCTTATAGCTTAAAAGAATGTTTTTTAAAATCTAACAATAGAATTTTCAAATAAAAAATTTAAACTCTACAAGTAAAAAGTTGAAAATAAAAACTGGAGCTTGGCATGCTGGAGCACGCCTTTAATACCAGCATTTGGGAGTCAGAGGTAGGAAGATCACCATGAGTTCAAGGCCACCCTGAGACTACATAGTGAATTCCATTTCAGCCTGAGCTAGAGCTAGACCCTTCTTGAAAAACCAATATATATATATATATGTATATATATATACATATATATATATATATATATATATATCTGGCTGGAGAGATGGCTCATTGGTTAAGGTACTTGCCTTCAAAGCAGAAGGACCTGAGTTCAATTCCCTAGTACCCACGTAAAGCCAGACGCATAAGGTGGTGCTTGCGTCTAGAGTTCGTTTGCAGTAGATGGAGGACCCAGTGTGCTCATATACTCATTTTTGCTCTTGTGTGTGCGTGTGCTCTCTCTCTGCCTCAAATAAGAAAATAAATAAATGAATAAATATCTTAAACTCATTGACCTCATCAGTTTGTTTAGTCCTATGTCAATTTTTTTTGAGGTAGGGTCTCACTCCAGTACGGAATGGCCTAGAATTCACAACGTAGGTCAAGCTGACCTTAAATTCATGGTGATCCTCTTGCCTCAGCCTCACAAGCAGTGGGATTATAGATGTGAGCCACAGTATCCTGCCATGCCCTTAATTTTTGTTCTGCTTCAACTTTGTAGTTTCACCAAAGTACTAGTGGCTTCTCTTCCTCCTTTTCTTCCTTCCTCCCTCTTTCTCCTTCCCTCTCTTTTTGTCTCTCTTCACCCTTTGTACCCCTTCCCTCTTCCTCCCTCTCCCTCTTCCCCTTCAGCATTGGTGTTGCCGTATTGCTGGCACGAATCCCTGGGCTCAAGCAGTCTTCTGGACTCTCTGTGACTACAGGCACATATCACTTTGTCTGGCTTCAATTTTTTCATTGGTGTCTGAAAAGTCTTATTCAGTCTAATGGTCTGATCTTAAAGTTACTAGAAACCTGTATTCCATAATATTTGTCCAAGTCCAAGAATGTCTTTGAAGGAGAAACAATTTTTGACTGTAACTAATTGCAAATGCTTTTAGAGGATAAAAATAGCTCTGTAGATTGAAGATTGAAAATGGTCATGGTTAAGTTCTTATTATGAAGGTGCCAAGAGAATTTTGGTTATTTTCTATAATATACAACATTTTAACACATAACCAAAATTAACACTGAGTATTATGCCAGGGTATAACAGATTTCTAGGAATGTCATCCAATTTTAGAACTTTCGTCAATAGAGTATGTGAAAGTCTAACAAAGACGGTCTGGGAGTTGGGTGTTGCCAATCTGGGCTACATAGCAAGGTCTTGCCAAAAACATACAAAAGACCGAGTCATCACCTATGCTGAGGTGGGCTTTCTGGTGATGCAGCTGCCTTTGAATTGAAGCAGCTATGGGGAGGCTGTCATCCAGGATGGGATGAGACTTCTTGTGGCTTAGTTGCATTTGAGTCGTCTATTGTTCCTGTAAGCAACCCCTTGTTCTGTAAGTAACCCCAAATAAACTCATTGATTCACCAAAAAAAGAGGTTCAGCATTACTTGTATGACAATGTTTTCCATACATTTTTGACACCAAACAGGTACAATTAGTTTACTACTTCTTTAGCATTATAGGGTTCTTTCTGTATTGTCCCACAAAGTTAGTTTAGAGTTTAGAAAGGAAAATTTGATTTTGGGAAGTTTGTTCGCAGTGTCAGAGGTTTAAAATTCTTGATCAAAATGGGATCACAAGGCACTGGAACTCACTCTGTAGCCCCAGGCTGGCCTCAAACTCAAAGTGATCCTCTTACTTCAGCCTCCAGAGGACCACCACCATGCCCACTATTGAACTTTGTTCTTTTAACAGAAAACCAGCTTAAGGCACTTTGACGTTAAGGCTTATTTTTCCAACTCTTTAATAAACTCATTCAAATTTAGCTGTGTACTATATATGAAATTTCTGTTTTAAATTTTTCCTTTCATTTTTATTTTTGAAAGAGGTCTTAATTTTTAGTTCAGGCTGGCTTAGAACTTATGACATTCTTTTGCCTCAGATTCTTAAGTACTAAAAATATATGCGTGTATCACCACTCTTGGCTCAAAATTTCTCTTTTATGAAACTTCTTCAACTTCTTTATAACCAATTAGTTTTTCCTTACTCTCTTTGGAGCAATCACTTTGGTACAAAAATTGCATTTCTTCCCTTAATCAAAAAAATCCTCCACTTATAACTTCCTTTATAAAACATGCCTGATCTTATAAACAGAGTTGTTTGTGTATTTTTAGTTCTATTACAGTATAAGGATTTTAACTCAGTATCCTTAATTTCTAGGAAAACTTGCAACATTGTGTCCCTTTATGTCAGCATTTGGCAGATGAATACTATCTTAAATAATACGCATTCTCATGTTTCATTATCATGACAAACAGATTTAGCTTCTCTATCTTATAAGATATGATGCTAGATTTTGTACTTTAAACTTATGCTCAGCAACTAATGTTTCAGTATTTTAATTTAGGAATGATACAGACATTTGATGAGTATTATTTAATTTAACTAAGATTTTAAGTTATCAAAAATTTTTGGAAACTTTTTTTTTTTTTTTTGGTTTTTGAGTAGGGTCTCGCTCTAGCCCTGGCTGACTTGAAATTCACTATGTAGTCTCAGCTTGGCCTCGAACTCATGCCAATCCTCCTACCTCTGCCTCCCGAGTGCTGGGATTAAAAGCATGCACTACCACATCCAGCAAAGTTTGGATTTTTTTTAAGGTTGACATATTTTGTAAAACAATTACTTTCAAAATAATTATTGGAAAAAATATTCATTTTATAATTGTTAAGTAAGTTGAGTCTATGTTTCCAGACTCAACTTACTTGTTCATAACAATTATGCTTGAATGCTTATAAAATCATGAGATACTAAACAGTTCACCATTGAAGGAGTCCAGGAAATCCTACACCAGAATATGCTGCAGTACTACAGTAATCACTGACATGAAGACACCTGACAAACAGGATATGTAGGGAGAGGCCTTCTTTGGGTGCCTTTTTTCTGCCTTAAGTTAGATGCTTTCAAGAAACTCAGTATTCTGTATTCTCTCCTTTGCACCATCATCTTAAGTTTCTTTATATCTGTTGACAAATCAAATAAGATTCAAAAATACCACCGAGGCTGTGTTCCCAAAGGCAAAAACCAGAGAGACCCTATCTCAAAGAAAGATGAAAGGAGAGAACTGATGACCATCTCACATTGTAAATTATATTCAGCCCAGATTCAAAGGTCCCCAGTCTTTGCTAACCAACTTTAAGATTGTTTAAAAGTCCCCAAGACTTATCTGAGATTTAAGACTGTCTCTTAACTATAAGTACTGTAAAATCAAAACAAGTTTCATACTTTCAACATATAATGGCACAGAGTAAACATTTCCATTGCTATAAGGCATAACAAGGAGAGACTGGACCAATGCAAAAATCAGTAATTATTAGGTAAATATCAAACACTGCAGTTCAAGTCCCATAACCAGTGACAATAGTCTCTGGATTTTCCAATTCTGCCCCTCTAGCTGGACTGAGTAGCTGGGAAAAACTTTCATCCCAAGCCAACAGGGCTCCTGGTATATCTAAAACATCTTCAGGTCTTCATTGCAAACCACAGTCCCTCTTCTAATGGCTTCAGTGGCAGGGAAGTGAACTGGCACACCCTGTTCCATATGCCACATATAAGCAGCTCTTAGAACTGTGTGACTTAATGACCCATTTCCACACTTTTTTAAATGCTTCCAAAATCAAGACCAGTTTTTCTGGATACAGCCATATTGTTAATCTGCAGACAGCTAAATCATGACCTTGAAGAGCAGTTTTCTCCCTTTGTTATCTCCTTTCAAAAGAGTTTGCATTTATACTATTCAGTCTTTCTGGGGTGAAATCACCTCAGGAATTCTTTGCTTCAATGTAAAGTATTTGAGGCCATCTTCCTTAAGGATGCTAATGTGCTAGGCAGTAGCAGCTTCAGTAACTTAAAACCAGTTTCTGCCTGTAATTTTAAACTTGCTTGCAGTTTTCCAACCATTTTCCAACCCTCTTACATTTCTCAGTTCTATATCTTCTGCTAAGAACAACAGTCCAGACTTTAAAAATTCAGCCTTGCTTAAACTCTTAAAATGCTTAAAATGGGTAGCAGAATATAGCCAGCCTGTATGCCAGTAGCTCAGTTCCAGCAAAATTCTTTGTGGTCTCTCCTTCCCCTTTGGAAGTTCATAAGCGAAGATTCCAAATATAATTCTCTATTCATTTAGCATTTTCAAACTCTCACCAGAATAACTCATGAAACTTGGCTTACCATTCAGAAAGGTGACTTCAGTTGCAAGTACCATGTTCTGTACTATTCTTTCAGCACAAAAGTTCCAAAAGCCCAAAACCAACACAGTCAGACTCATTGTGCAGCAAAATAACGCTACTCCTGATACCAAATTTTTGTTGTAGTCAGTGCCACTTGCTGAGGATGAACATTCAAATCAGGCACAGTTTAGAGGAGGAAGGATTTATTTCAAGCTTACAGATCCAGGAGAAATTCCATCAAATGGCAAAACAGCCTGGCTCCCATTTATAAATCCAAACAGAGAGACACCACCAAACAGCCAGCATCACAAACAAGCACAGAACTGGCAGCAAAACAGCAGGAACTTAAGCAGAGATCAAATCACTCTGCATACCTTTAGGCTGGAAATCAGATCCGCCCCCAAATACACCGTAGGGGCTGGACCCTAGGATCATCCCATAGTAATATCTTTTCCAGACAGGTACTGGAAATCCAAATGCCCGAGTCTATGGGCAACATGCATTTAAACTACCACACTGGGGATAGAAGCCAAGTCCTTGCTTGTGTGTGTTAGGGAGGTGCTCTACAACTGAGGTACACTCCCAGTTCCACACTCCCATTTTGTTTTTGTTTTTTTGAGGTAGGTTTCTCTCTAGCCCAGGCTGACCTGGAATTCCCTGTGTAGTCTCAGAGTGGCCTTGAACTCAGCAATCCTCCTACCTCTGCCTCCTGAGTGCTGGGATTAAAGGCGTGTGGCACCATGCCTGGCTTTTCCATACTCCATTTTTAACATAGGTGTTAACTGTAAACAGTGCTTTTGCTGCAAGAAAGCACTTTTTTCTGTAGTTTCATTTTTATTTGTCTCAAAGTATTGTATAATTTTACTTGTTATTTCTTTTCTCTTTGGCACATTGGTTTTTTTAAGAGTGTGGTGAAAACATGAGTTTTTCATATTTCCTTCTTTTTGTTTTTTTAAACTTTATTTCATTATACTTGAAAAAGATACTTTGTATGAATTCAGTCTTTTAAAATTTATTAAGACTTGTTTTATGTCCAAACATGTGGTCTTTGTGGAGAATGTTCCATGTGTATTTAAGAATTCTCGAACATGGGGCTGGGGAGATGGCTCAGTAATTAATGGAGCTTGCTTAAAAGTCTGCTGGCTCAGATTTAATTCCTTAGCCACCCACATAAAGCTGGACATGCATTTGTTTGTCGTGGCAATTGACACGTGTGCAAAAAAAAAAATTCTCTGATATATCTGGAGCTGTTGGGTGGAATATCCATCAGGTCTGAGTGACTTAATTCCTCATTCATTTCTAGATGTTCTATCCATTATTGGAAATGTAGTATTGAAGCTATTATTGTGGAACTGCCTGTTTTTTTTTTCCAATCATGCCTATATTTGTTTCATATATTTTGGCATTCTTCTGTATATATTTTAATATTTTTATGTATTATTTATTTATAATGGGGAGGATGCAAATGGGAATGCCAGGGTCTCCCACCACTGCACTTGAACTCCAGATGCATGCATCACTTTGTGTATCTGGGAAAATGAACCAGGGCTGTCAAGCCTTACAAGCAAGGCCTTTTACCACTAGACTATCTCTAGCTCTGTTTTGGCATTCTTTTGGTTGGTATTATATATTAATAATTATGTTATATATGATAACAATTATTAATTTTCTTGATGAAATGACCCTCTTATCGATTCTATAATTGTTGGTACAGTTTTTAAAAGTAATTAGTTTATTTGCAAGCAGAGAGAGGATGTGGGGGATGGGCACATCAGGGCTTCTTGCCACTGCAAACAAACTACAGGTGCATGGGCCACTTTGTGCATCTGGCTTTACATGGGTACTGAGGAATCAAACCCAAGCTGTTAGCTTTTCAAGCAGGCACTTTTTTTTTTTTCCAAGTAGGGTCTCACTCTACCCCTGGCTGACCTGGAATTCACTATGGAGTCTCAAGCTGGCCTCAAAGTCAGGCAATCTTTCTACCTCTGCCTCCTGAGTGCTGGGATTAAAGGCGTGAACCACCACGCCTGGCTTCAAACAGGCACCTTTAACTGCTGATCCATCTCTCCAGCCCACCTTGCTACATTTAAAAAATATTTTTATTTATTTGAGAGAAAGAATACGAATATGAGCACATCAGGGCCTCTTACCATTGCAAATGAACTCCCATGGGCCACTGACTTTACTTGGGCACTGGGGAATTGAACCAGGGCCCCCAGGTCTTACCAGCAAGTGCTTTTAACTGCTGTGCTATCTCCTAGCCCCTCTTGTTACATTTTTAAAGTTTATTTGATCTGATATTAATATGGCCACCAGCTCTCTTTTGGTTACTATTTACGTGAGATATCTTTAAAATTATCTTTTATCTCTCAATCTATGTCTTTGGATCTTAATGAATCGCTTATAGATAATATATAGTTGGATCAGATTTTGTCTGCTTTTTAAATAAAGTTTTATCAGAACACAGATATACTATTTGCTTACATATTGTTTGTGGCTGTTTACATGCTACTTTTTAGAGTTGAGTCATGACAGTAGACTGTATGGCTTTCAGAACCTGAGAGTTTTTGTCTGATTCTTTATAAGTTTTCTGATAAGTCTAGAATTTCTTTTTCAGTTTTCCTGGCTATTAACAGTAAAACTGACACACATAGCAGTCATCTGGTGAGATTTGTCACATTTGTCTTGACGCTTGGGAAATGGGCAGTTCTGGTAAAGAAATCTGGGTATTCCTAAGGCTTCAACTGACTGATAAGAGGAGCATGTTTCTATCCCTGCTGCTAGGTTAGAGGCAGTATAACTGGGAGGTGGCCTCTAAATGGTGACTTACTTTTAAATGGCCAATTGCCCTAATTTTCTCTGTACTGGGGCAGTTCCTAAAAATTGTCTTTTAGGATGTTTTGTTTGTTTGAGACTGTCTCTAGCCCAGGCTAGCTTGAAACAGACTATGTAGCTGAGGAAAACCATAAACTTCTGATCCTTCTGCCTCCATCTCATCTCCTAAATTCTGGGAGTATAGGCATGTGCCCAACTTCTCTTATTTTAGTTTTAAAAGTCTAATTGGTCTTCAGAGTCTTACTTTTGCCTCCATTCCAGTACCATTCAGGGAAACACCCAGCTATGCAAAGCGGCGACGACTGGCTGGCCCCAGTGGTTTGGCATCCCCTCGGCCCCTGCAGCGCTCAGCCAGTGACATCAATCTGAAGGGTGAGGCACAGCCAGCAGCTTCTCCTGGACCCTCACTCCGAAGCCTTCCTCACCAGCTGTTGCTCCAGAGGCTTCAGGAGGAGAAAGATCGTGACCGGGATGGTGAACAAGAGAATGACATCAGTGTCCACTCAGCAGGCAGGGGCAGCCAGAGCAAGATAAGGTAGGAGGGAGATGGGAGGTCCTGGAGGAGCCAGAACTGGGGGGCAGGGAGATGTAGATGGGGTGCCAGGCAACTGTGCAGTAATGGGCTGGGACTTGAGGTGGAGGCCTGAGTATTTATGCTAATATCTGGTTGTAGCTGAGGCTTGCTCTGAGGCAGTGGGCAGCTGAGGGAGTTTTGAATGGAGAGGGTGTGGTCCAATGTGTGGTTAGAAAGCTCATGAAGCATCTGTACTGGTTGTAGGGGGACAAGAGGGAATGGTTTTCCATGAGCCCTTAAAATCTAAAGGTGACAGCTGCCAGTCTTATTCCCATGGGGAGCTAGGATTTGGGTTAGGGTCATGGTCTCCACCCTTAGCCCAGCCCTGGGACATAGAAACCAAGAGGCATTTGAGAGACTTGGTTTCCTCAGAACAAGGAAGGAGTAGGAGACATGGATTAGAGCCTGTTGGCCTCTGCAAGATGCATAGTGCTGGTTCCTCATCAGTAAGGTGGGACTCATCTTCCCAGGGTGCTTCCTTTAGGAAGCATTCCAGAATGTCTGGGTTGGGTAAGTCTGCTGGGACCCTGGTACACCACAGGCATTAGCTACTGTGGTTGCAGAGTTTGTATTCCTTGTGCTTTGAGGGTAGGAGCTACCTTTCTTCTTGATGTTTCTCCAGAGCCAGGTAGACAGAAGGTGTTTGGAAGACGTTGTTGGACACAAGTGTTACATAAGTAGCATGTTGTTCTCACAATACCAGCTAGCTCTATGGCTGTGTACCACTGAATTGAGCAGCAAATGTGTGTCACTCAGTTAATGTCCACGACTGAAGAGGGTGTGTCTGGTAACACCATTGCATAGGTTGGAATGCTGATTCCCAGGTTGGTCTGAGATTTGTTCAAAGTTACAGAATAGGACTCAGCTTACCTGGGTACAAGTGTTTGGCAGAGGGTGTGCAGTGCAGCAGGAGCTTATGCAAGGCCTTTTTTCCTGAGCCGCTCCCCTTATGCGACCCGATCTTGCTATCTTATGTTTGTCTCCATAGAGACTTGTTTGACCCTCAAGGTTTTCCTGCCCCAAATCACTATCCCCCTGAAGCTTTTGCACAACCCCTTGGGTATTCTAAGGATTGATCTTCCCAAGAGGGCTGTGTGGCTTCCACTGGTTCCTGCTTTCTTGTGTTTTATTCATGCTTGCAACAGGCACAAGAAAATCTGCGTTCTATGGGCTCCAGTTCACTTGCTCTGTGGGAGTGCAGAAGTTTTTCCTCACATTTAGTAGGTGACCAGAGTGCCAGGTGTGGTGGATCTCACAGCAGGGTTCCTGACTGGGCCTTATGGATGTGGGTCCAGGGCTTAGGTGGGCAGTGATCAAGTTAAGGGGCTGCCTTGGTGTAACAGGGATCTGATGTTCAGGAAGATTGAACAAGCTTGGTGCACTAAGGAGGAAGATATCCTCAGGGGCAGGTGTCTCCCCTGACCCAGGGATGGTATTTGTGGTCCTTGTGGCGCTGCAGCGACTCCTTGTTGCACGAACCTGGCAGAGAGCCCAGAGATGTGGTCTGCTGGTTCCTGGCTCGGCATCACAAGGGCGAGTTTGGAGCTGAGTTGGTAACTTATAGCTGACCAAAGGGGCAGGGTCACAGGTTACATACTGGTAATAGCGTAGCATATTCCCGTGTCCCATGGCTAAGTGAGTGAATTTGGTCCACCTGGGTACTGAAGAGCCCGGCTGGCTTTGAGCAGACAGGAAGACCAAGATTCCAGCCTCTGCTCAAGACTGGGAAATAGAAGGTGGTCAACATGGGGTGGGTTAGGCAGCAACGACTGGTATCTCGGACGGGAGGACCTAGGTCCAGAGGCAGGGGAACAGGGAAACCAGGGCTTAGCGGTGGTCAGACTACCGCACCGCCTACCCTTCCTGGCGAGCCCAGGTGGCTTCTCCGGAGTCCCCGCGCCAGTCCTTCTACAGCTCCAACCTGGCCGCCCCGCTTGGGCCGCTGGCGTGGGGTCCCCGGGGGGCGTCGCGGGCCCAGGGCGCGCCGGCCGCTGCCGCCCGCAGAGGGAGGAGCCGGCGCGGAGGAGGCGGGGCGCGGAGCGGCCGCGGCATGGAGCGAGCCCGGCGCGCCCGGGAGCGCAGCCCCGCGGCCCCGGAGCCCTAGCGGGCGCGGCTCGTGCGCTGGCGGGAGCGGGCCGGGCGCGGCGGCGCGGCCCATGGAGCGGCCCCGGGCCGGGCCCCCGGCGGGCGGGCGGGCAGCGGGCGGGCAGCGGTGGCTGCGGTGAGGCCGGCGGCGGGGCCGGGCCGTGCGCCATGGAGGCCCCGGGCGCCGGCTTCGCGTGCCCGCTGCCCCCCGGCATCGCGTCCGTCACCTACGTGTTCGTCTATAGCCCGAGCGGGCCCGGCGGCCCCGGCCCGGCGCCCGGCCCCGGCCCGGCGTCCCCCGCGCCCCCCGCGCCGCCGCCCCGGGGCCCGAAGCGGAAACTTTACAGCGCTGTCCCCGGCCGCAAGTTCATCGCCGTGAAGGCGCACAACCCGCAGGGCGAGGGCGAGATCCCACTGCACCGCGGCGAGGCCGTGAAGGGTGAGGGGCGCAGGGGGCGGGGCCGGGCGCGCGGCCGAGCCGATGCCATTTTGGGGTCTTCGCGGTGGGGCCATCCCCCGGGGCATAACCGCATGCAGCTGCGCTGGAATCTCTGTCCCTGGCCCGGTTTCATTGGCTCCATGTTGCTCGCTCTGTCATGATAGGGCTTGGCTCTTGTCTTGGGGCGTTTCTTGTCCTGATGGGTGCTAAGGACACCTGGGTTCTTGAGTTGGAAGGACCCTAACCCATTCCAGAGCTGCTTTGAGTTGAGGGGTTCCTGTGTCACTTCTGGGGCTTCATCATTGGAAAGCCCTAGAATATGGGTGGGAAGGGCTTGTCATCTTGGGGGAGATCTGTGACGATGGGTACTGCCTGTGTTCTGGGGGAGAAAAGCCCTTTTCATTATGGGGGACTCTGTCAATATTGGGGTTCTGCCTGGGGTGCCCTGTACCTATGAGAACTTGAGGTAGAAGCAGTTGTAAGGAACAGCCCTCCTGGTACATCATGTGGCTTACTCCACTGGCTACAACACAAGTGACCCTGAGTTCTTGGAGTGACCCTTGGGTGGGTTTCAGCCAGCATGGTTGGGGGAGAGTGGTCACTGGGGACAGGAGCAGAAATGTGGCTCTTGCCCCTTGCCTCTACCTCTGTCCCCCTTGTGTGTGTCCATTTGTGTCTGTCCCCCCCCATATGCCCATCCTGTGCTGAGCCCATCTGTTCAATTTTCTCTTCTTTGGGGATCCCAGAATATTCCCAAGGGAAAAAAAGACAGGATGATGTGGGAAGGGAAGGAGAGCAAGGGTTAGGGTTATGAGCAGAACCTGAGCTTTAGGTGGCAGGGAGATGGGTGCCCTGCAGCTCTACTCTGCCCTGACTTCTGTCTGGCTTCTTCCCCTAGTGCTCAGCATCGGGGAGGGCGGTTTCTGGGAGGGGACCGTGAAGGGCCGTACAGGCTGGTTCCCGGCTGACTGCGTGGAGGAGGTGCAGATGCGACAGTATGACACACGGCATGGTGAGTGTAACCCCAGGTTTCTCCAGGTAGCTCCCCAAAGTCACATTTTTCAATCTTTTTTCTGTTCTTTTTAATGCCAGATCTGGACCTTCTCAGAAAAATACTGAGACATAAACTCATACACTCAAGTTACACACAAACACCCAAGATACACACAAACTTCTGCATACACATAGACACAGTGCAGGTACAGCGTGCATGTACTTGGAGCATGGATATGTGAACCTGATACTTCACACACAGTGGAGAACCTTTGGCATGCCACCAGGAGATACTCATGACCATCTTCTGTCTGCATGTTGGCACATGAGGCTCCAGTGATTGTGACTACCCCTCTGGTACACTCTTTACAGAAATACCAGGTGCTTGTAGCTCCCAATTCATGTGTGACTGATAGGAAAGTAAGGAGGTCAGTATGAGAAAAGAGGCGTTTTTCCAAAGTGGACAGATTGTCCAAGTGGGCAGAGCAGGAGGCCTGGACCAGCCAAGAGGAAATGAGGCCAGTTAGTCCCTAAGGGGTGGTTATAGGTACCTTGGTATGGCCTGAGAGCAGGTGGTGAGGGATGGCCCTTTTCCTTAGCCAGCTCGGAGGATATGAAGGTGAAGGGTATAGCTCCCAGGCTGCTGAGTATTGATGGCCCAGCCCTGCTGAACACTTGGGTTTCTGGAAAGGATCTCTTTGGGTGGAAACAGTGGCTGGTCCTGTGGAGCCCTCTGTGTGGGCCATTGTACATGCCTGTAATGATCCCTCAGGTGACTCAGGGAGCTCAAGATCCATGATGTTACTTTGGGCCCAGAGAGTGGGTTGGACCAGTAAACCCCACTTGAATGGTTGTTCGGGGTATTTATTAGTAGTGTATCTGGATTGAGGTAATGTTTCCCCTCTGTATGTACATGGAGAGCTTGGGTCCTAGGTTGTGGTTGTCCTATCCTGTGTTAACAGTTTCCCAGGGGAGTCCACAACTGTGTGGCCAGGAACCTTGCTTTATGCCAAACTTGGTGGAGGATCTAGGCAGGCCAGAGCTCAGCTGCTTTCCCACTGTTGGCCAGGTGCCTTGTTTCCTTACTTGGCTGGTCCTTGTCCACCTTGGTAGCTCTCCTGGTGGCTGGAAATGTGGAAGGTCCCTCATTCTCTGCCTGTGGAGAATAGAGTGGCATCCAGGTGAGAAGTGATTTTAGAGGAGTGGGCTAGTTCCAACAAGACAAAGGAAAGGAGTAGATAAAGCCAGGATTGCACACCTGTTGAATGGGAGCTAGTGTTGTGCCTCACAGGGATGGTGATAAGATTCTGATCTGAGCGCTGTGGATCCAGGGACATCTGCACCTAGTTCTGAAACTAAGGAAGGAGGGGATCTTAAGCTGGATTTAGAATCTGAGAGGAGCGAATGTTTGTCAGGTTTGCTCCCAAGCTGTACCTTATGCTGGCTATAGTAGGTATACTAGTGGCAGAGGCTAATGGAGCATGGGAGACCTCTAGTTGGCCTGAAAAAGTCAAAGAAAACTTCAAAGCAGAGGTGTTTGGGGCTGAATCTTCTGGGTCCAGATGGGGGTTACCATGTTTGCAGTGAGTTGGCATAGTATTCTAGAGCTGCACATGTTGGCAGCGCACATACTTGAGCAGTGGCATGCATGGTTTTAGCATTTTTACATGTATGAGGTTGTAGCATGTACCATTAATCCTAGGGTGTGGGGTCATGCGGGGTATAGGCTTTGTTTCATAGGCAACATTGTGAGGGATGACAAGGCTGGAGTAGGGAGCATGAAGCTAGTGAGTTGTCCATAGGATCATGAGAACGGAGAGTCTTAGAGTGGGAGCTGACAAGACATGGCTGCTTGACCATGCAGGTCTTTTAGAGTCAGGGTCATGATCTGGACAGGACAGAATAAAGAGGTGAGCAGGATGTACCAAGGTTACAGAGAAAGGATAATGCCATAGATTAACTGGTGTGGGAGCCAGAGTCTTTCTGGCAATCACAGGGCTTGTAGACAGGGCCATAGCTAGTATAGTATAATTTTAAAGTGTCTGGGTTGGTCAGGAGCTTTATGGGTAGGCATAGGGTAAGGGACCTGCTGAGGCTGCCTGTAGGGACTGGATAGGGGCAGTAATGGACCCTCTCTGATCTCAGCTGTAAGCCCAGCCTAACACTGTCTGGGGCTCAGGCTGAGTTCTATTAGAGGGCACAGGGCAGTCCAGCAACAGGAACCTGCTTTTAGTAGGTCCAGATACTCTCCACCCCCAAAGGGGTCTGAGTCTGGAACTAGTGTAGGGATAGAATGACTTAAAGACTGAGGAGGAGACATTGTGCTGAGGCACACAGGCTAGGTTAGTGCCAAGGGTCAGTACCTGCCATGGGACTAGGAACAAATTTTGGCCATTCACTAAGCAGACAACCAGCATTCCACAACACCAGAGCAGGTAGAGGGAGTTGAGCTGTGAGGAGAAAAATCCTAATGCCAGTTAGTGTAAGGACCTAGAAGCCCAGCATGCCTGCTCACTCTGCCCCCCCCTTCCAGTATATTACTCACTTGGGAGATGGTGCTGGTCATACTCTTTTTAGCTGGTTTCATGTGTGTGATAAAACTGGAAAATGAATTTGTGTGATATAATAAATAGGTTATTTTTGGTTGACAAAAAATAATTTAAAAACCTAGGAAACTTTGTAGTGGGAAATGACCAGGATAGGGCTACTCAACTATACATGTCTTTTAGGATCAAGGTCAATATCTGAGTAGGTCAGGGCAGAGAGGTAGATAAGATGGGCTAAGGTCACAGAAAAGGAAGAGGGCCTCCGGGTAGCTGATGGGAGTGATGGAGCTAGGGGCTAGCAATTTCAGAGTTCCTAGACAGGGTTCAGCTCAAGTAGGTGACTGTGAAGAGTGGGTCCTTCTTCAGGCTAGCACTGAGCATATCTGTGACTGGGTCAACCTGGAGGAGTGTATGGTGGAGGCTAGGAGGGATATGAGGCCCCACTTGCATAGTAATGAGGCCTGACCTGCATTGGCCTTGGGAACGAGAGAACAGGTGTGGATTTGTCACAAGGTCTTAGTCGTGGTGGGCCATGTGGGGGAGAGAAGCAAGCTGATGAGTGCTTGGACAGAGCCGGAGTGATAAGATAATAAGCTTCTAGAACCCAGGGGTCCTTCAAGGTGACTATATATGGATGTTCAAAGGGAGCAGTTGTATTATTGAGACGTACACATCTAATGGCAGGAATCTGAAATCTGGACAAGTACTTTTGTTGACAGTGGTGTCTCCTGATGTGAATAGGAATTCTTTCATTCTCCCATCTAGCTGCCTACTCATCCAGCAACCTATCCAGCCCACCCAACCCCTCCCTTTCTCTATCCACCCATTCATCTATCCATCCATTAATCTGCTAATGTATCCAGTTATCCTTCGGCCTATCCATCTATTCATCTCCTCCTGAATGAACTCGTTTATGCATACATTTACCTTTCAGTTTGTCATCTATCTCTTCCTCCCTTCATCCTTTTGGCCATGCATTATGTACTTACTCACCTGGCCAATTATGTACCATCTCTCCTCTCTGTTATATGCTAGGTGACACACTGGGCATTGGGACCATGGGAGTAATTAAGTTGACTACTTGCTTCAAGGAACTCAAAGTTACTGGAAAGACAAGTCATTAAAAAATAGTATATTTCAATGTGTGAGAAGGAAGACAGGAGGATCCTGAGTTCAATGCCAGTCTGGTCTATGTAGTGAGATCCTCTCTCAGAAAAACTCAAAAAAAAAAAAAAATCAAGCCCAAACAAAAATAAATGAAAAAAGGTTTTCTCAGATCTCATTTCCTATCATTCTGGCTCCCCGTGCTCTACCTGTTCAGGTACACACTGTTCCTGGTATGCTCCAATTGATGCCTTTTGTATGGGCTTTTCCCTGACTGCCACATTCCCAGAAACCCCTCACTTCATATCCATGGGTTGTTCCCGCATATCTCTGGGTCTTTTCTCAGCTTTCTTTGCTGGCGAGGTCTTCACTGTCCCTAGAACTATATACTTTTTTTTTTTTTTTTTTTTTTTTTTTTTTTTTTTTTTTTTTTTTTTTTTTTGTGAGAGAGAGAGAGAGAGAGAGAGAGAGAGAGAGAGAGAGAGAGAGAGAGAGAGAGAGAGAGAGAGAGAGAGAGAGAGAGAGGGAGAACACCAGGGCCACCACCTTGTGAGTCTGGTTTATGTGGGACCTGGGGAATTGAACCCAGGGCCTTGGGCACTGGAGGCAAGTGCCTTAACCTCTGAGCCAGCTCTCCAGCCCTAGAACTATATACTTTTAAAAATTCTTCTGAGTGCTTGGAAGCATTTGATATTTACTGTCCATTTATTCCATTTCTCGGAAGAGCTTAACTCCTGGGACAGATTTTTCTCTAGTCTTTACTGATTCTCATAGCCTAAAAGAAACTGTGCCTGGCACGTAGTAGGAGCTCAATAAATGTTTGTTGAAGTAAAAACATAACAAAGTAAAAAACACAAATGAATCATGAGAAATACCATAGCGAGAGAGGGTGAAGGAGAAACCTGAGGGATGAAATGGAAGGTAGTGGTAGCGCCACCTTGAGGACCATCTGAGGCCCTTTCAGTGAAGCTGGTTATGGATTGAAACTTCAGGACATGTGCAAGACCGAAGTATGGCAGAGGGTAGACACTGGCCAGCTCTACTGTGGTCATGAAGAACTCTGAGATCAAAGAACAGATGGAGACAGTTCTGTGGGGTGCAGCGAAGTCAGGGAAGGGGGGACCCAGTTCCTTAGAAACACCCACTGCCAACTAAGAGACAGGGCCTAAAACCAGGGATCCTCTGAGGTTGTGTATCTGGCTGTTGTGAAAAACTAAGACACTGAGATACTTCTGTGCAGGTGTACACGGGCTACAGCACAAGCTCATACATGTGCATGAGCCAGCACTTTACAAACTGTGGGTCACACAGACCCACAGGCTTGTTATTGACAACTCGGCTCACACAGATAACAAGTGTGAACACATCACTTCCACATGCATGTGGGTCAGTCACACATAAGCACACCAACCCAGCATATGTTCAACTGTGAAGCACACACACGGGCACTCTCTGTAGTTAGTTTTGAGGATTTCTGACTGGATCAGCCTGGCCTTGCCTGGTCTCCTCTGTTTAGCTACATGCTACGGAGGGATGAGCATGGTGCTGTTGTCTTCCTTGGGCCCCAACTCAAAGGCCAGAATGTCTTGCATGGCTCTCTGAGTTTTCATGCCATAGGATTCCGGGACCTAGGACTCCAGGATTTATCCTCCCCTTCCATCTGGGCACAAATAGGCCCACATTGTGTGTGGATAGGATGTGACCAGCCCAATTGGGGGAAATTCAGCCTGGTGGAGGCCATGACCTTAGCCCCTCATATTCTCTCCAGAAACCCGGGAAGATCGGACGAAACGTCTTTTTCGCCACTACACTGTGGGCTCCTATGATAGCCTCACTTCACACAGGTACTGATGGGAGTTCAGGGGTGTGGACACACAGGGACACTGTCGGGGCCTGTAGATATGGTGCAGAATGTCTGATGAGGGAGGAGGTCAGGGTTTGGGAAGGTGGGAGGAGGGCAAGTAGAGGGTTACCCAGCCACTTCTGTCTTTGGCTGTAATTCTGGTTTGTCCTGTGCCTATGGGACCCTGTGGGGTCAGCCCGCCTTCCAGCTTCCCTATAAGGCTCACCTCGCCCCACCCTGCTTTCCTTTGTTAGTGATTATGTCATTGATGACAAGGTGGCTATCCTGCAAAAACGGGACCATGAGGGCTTTGGCTTCGTGCTTCGGGGTGCCAAAGGTAATGTGTGTGGGGGCCATGACAGGGTGCCACATTGCTGAGGATATGTTCTGTCTCCTCCCTCTGCTTTTTCCTTTTTTGGGCCCCTCTGATTCTGTGTTTTGGTGGTTACTGTCTTGGTTTGGAATGCCCCTCCTGTCACTGTCTTTCATGCTCTGCTGTGAGTAGGGACCTTTCAGGTGAGGGTGAGTGGGTGGTTTTATAGAGATGTGGGCTGGGCACTTCCACCTGTTCCCCTCCCCACCCTGGGTTGCTCTGCTCCCAGTAGTCATAGGCCTAGAGTTGGCTGAGGTTACTGCTTTGCAGCCACTTGACCCCAGGCTGTACTGGTAGTGCTTTCCATCTTGCCCCCTCCCACTGCAGCAGAGACCCCCATCGAAGAGTTCACTCCAACACCTGCCTTCCCTGCACTCCAGTATCTTGAGTCTGTGGATGTGGAGGGCGTGGCTTGGCGGGCAGGACTGCGCACTGGGGACTTCCTCATAGAGGTTAGTCCCATCTTGACCCTACCCGGCTTGTTGGGGGCTAAGGGAGAGGCTCTTATCTCCTGAACTCTTAGGGGGTGCACCTGGGCACCCCACCCAGCTGTCTGTCTGTTCCAGGTGAATGGGGTGAATGTGGTGAAGGTTGGACACAAGCAAGTGGTGGGTCTGATCCGTCAGGGCGGCAACCGCCTGGTCATGAAGGTCGTGTCTGTGACTAGGAAACCTGAAGAGGATGGGGCTCGGCGCAGAGGTGAGGGCCCAGGCTCTAGCTGTCCAGATTCTCTCCTTGGTTCCTGACCCTAGCTCTTTGATTTCAGACCCACATTCCTCTTCCCAGTTCTAATCCCACACTGTGGACATCAGATTCCTACCTGGGCTTAAATGAAATATCCACATTTGCAGCTAAGGTCCTGTTGTTAGGTCCCTGGCCCCACCAGGCCTCTGACCTCTGACCCCAGATTGCCCCTCCTCAGATCCCTGCCCCCTCCTTGCCTTCATCCCCCCAGCCCTGGCATGGCAGGCCCTCCTTCAGCTGCCTGGAGGCCGGGTTGCCATGGTAACTGTGAGGTTGACGCTGCTGCTGCTGCTGCTTATTGTGCGGGGAAGGGGGAGGCGGCACCTGAGGGAAGAGGAAAAGCGTCTTCTCCCCGCGCCGTTGCTGACGTTGCTGCACAGTGGCACAGCCAGGGCCCAAGAGGCTTTGCCGCTGGTTTATCCCAGGCCTGTGGCTTGCCTGGTCACACTCAGGCCCCCTAAAAGACAGTGGTGCTTGGGCCTGTGGAGCCTTGGGCAGCTGGAGGTGGCCTGGCAGGAGATCTACCCAGCCCCCATGGCTCCAGTGCCCACTCACTGGGCCTGTGGAGCCTTCAGGATGGGTGCTCAGACCATAGCCAGCCAACACCCTGACCCCTGCCGGTAACCTTGACCACCATCTGAGGCCCTGGCCCTGGGGGTCTCAGAGGTCCCCAGAGGCCCAACTGCCCTGGCCACTTACTGAGGTCCTCACGCCATGAAGAAGTTTGCATCCAGCCGCAGCCTGAACAAGATCCTGGCACAGTGTGACTCGTCCTCACGGGAGTACGAGGAGATCCAGGCAGTGGAGCGCAAGTGGCACTTGCACCTGGCCACGCCGCGCCGCCTGCTGCTGGACAGGAGGGCCAAGGCCTCCCTCTTCTTTGCAGCTCCACCGCCCCCTAAGAGGGCCCCCAGCACCACCCTGACCCTGCGCTCCAAGTCCATGACAGCTGAGCTTGAAGAGCTCGGTGAGTATTTGGGGGTGGCTTTGGAGGTATGCAATAAGCCATTGGCCCACCAGGGGGCTGATCAGGTTAGGGTGGACAGACATTATGGGATGGCAGGAGGACTAAGATGGGGCTAACTAAGCCCAGCTAGAAACAGCAGAGAGAAGTGACAGGTGGATGCAGCAGCAGATCAAAGGATAGGATTAGTGCTGGAGTGATGGGGAAATTGGGCACCTGCATGTGGAAGGGGCAAGGGCTCAGGATGGGATGAAGGACTGGAGATGGGCAGAAGTAACCAGACAGGTGACTGGGTGGTAGTGTCTGGCCCTGTAGCCCACATGTTCTGTGTGTGTGTGTTTCTCCACATTTCCACTCTGACTTCACTCTTGCATTTCACCCTAAGCAGGGAAGAGTAGTAGTTGGACAATACATTCTGTTAGTTCTACCTCGCATGAGCTTGGGTCATCCTTGTGTTTATTTTACTTTGTTGGTGCCTGTTTACATATTGGTCAAGTAAGCCTGCTAATCTTACAGGGTCATTGTGGGAGGGAGGGTCCAGTGAGAGGATAGGGCCCTGTGAGCTGTGGAAGGGAGACAAAAGTATGCCAGGCTTTGATGGGTACAGTTCCAGGTTGACTGCTAACAGCCTCATTGTGGGCATGTTCAGTGTACATGATCACATCCTGACATGTGATAGCTAACCTTGTCATGACCGTGTCCTGACATGTGTGACAGTTACCAGCCTCATCATGGACATGTTCCATATACATGACCACATCCTGATGTGTGACAGTCAAGGTTCCCAGCTTTGCCATAAGCATGTCTCATTCATGACTGTTCTGACATATGTAGCTGTTACCAGCCTTGTCCTGCGCATGTCCTATGTGTATCACCACATTTGGCTGTTGACAGCCTCATCATGGGCATGACCTGTATGCATGATTATTCTTGATAGATATGGCTGTTAATAGTCTCATCATGGGCATGTCTTGATATGTGTGATTTTGTCTTCATTGTGAGTATGTGCTATTACATTTGTAACTGTTAAAAGCCTTGTTGTAGGTGTGTCTTGACAATCAACAACCTCATGGTGGGCATATTCCAGCACACAGGATGGTTGAAACACTCTTTGCTTCTAGTCTAAGCCCAGACTCAATCCTAGACTTTGTCTGTAGTCATAGAAGGAGCCCTTACTCTGGTCCCCAGACTATTCCTGCATTTGCTCATGGACTGAGGGCTGGCCCTATCTTTGCCATAGACTGAGCTGCCCATTCTAAGCAGGTGCTTTAACTAAAGTTTAATTTAGTGTAGAAAGCAGGTACCAAGATAGACTAGGATAACATGATCAGGATTTTCCTTGATATAAATGTTCTGAGGTAGGATCTCCATGAGTTTGAGGCCAGTCTGACCAAACAGTAAGTTCCAGGAGTAAGAGCTTGCCTCAAAACAACAACAACAAAACCAACAAAAATGTACAAAACAGCAAAAATGAATCTACATCTAGATATGTTAGAGTAGAACTTTAGGGTACTGCGGACAAGCAGGAAAATATTTACTACTATGTGGGACAGGGTGGAAGGTGCCAATTGGCTCAAAAAGGAGTGATGGTTTGACTATCAATTTGTCATCAGCAATGTTAGAAAGCAGATGATAATGAAATGGAGTAAAGCTACGTTCCCACCTAGATTATGCACCCAGCCAATCATGCTTACTGTAGTGAGCAGAGGTATCAGCAGATTTCTGGCCCCAGGATCTAATCTCAGGTCAGTCACAGAGAGCGGACTTGTCACATTGATCTTAATAAGCCAATATAAGTAGGCAGCTGGGTCTGATTGAACATCAGACAAGATTGGCGAGTGGTCTCTGGAGTCTCGAGGTGTTAGGCATTCTGAGCTCTGCAATCTAGTTGCCTAGAGACTCTGGTCTTGTGAGACTGGAAGAGCTCCTTCCAGCCCTGGCTTATGCCTAAAGAAATGGGAGCATAAGTGAATCTCCCCCTGTGCTCCAGAATCCTTGGGAGAGGGTCGTTGCTGTTGCACTTGAGACCCTATTAGGCCAAAAGAGCAGGATATCAAGTTGTTTCTGTGCAGAGTCTGGGGTGGACATGGGGCAGCTCAGTAATGGCCTCTCTGGGGCCCAGGGTCATAGCTGTTAAAAATGGACCTACGTTCTAAATAGTGTCATGCTCAAAGAAGAAGCCAGATGGCCAGAGGATCGGAAAGCTGCCCTGCATTAGAGGACATATGTCCTTGGAGACCAGTCCACTGTCTATCTCCTGATATGGCCTTTCGGGGAATGCCTGGTTTGAGAAAGCCAGACATATATCAGGGTTATCCAAGTACTTGGTCTAGTATTTGTGGTTTGTACTTCTTTTTACTAAAAATAATTCTTTTTGAAAAAAAAATAGTTTATTTGAGACAAGGTCACCCTATATAGCCCATGCTGTTGAACTCATATTCTTTCTCCTATGCCTCTTAAGTGCTGGGATTACAGGTGTGAACCACCGTGCCTGCTCTGTGCTTTTAAAAGGTAGAAATAAGACAGGTTGAGTCACCACTTGTATAAACATATCCATCTTGCCAATCACAGTTAAGAGCTAATGAAACTTTTTAGGATCCATAGTCATATAAAAAAGATGACCCAAGGGTTAGGGAGATGAGCCTGTGGTTAAAGGTACTTGCTTGCAAAGCCTGGGAAGTCTGGGCTCAATTCCCCAGTCCCTACATAAAGCCAGATGCACAAAGTGGTGCATGTATCTGGAGTTCCTCTGCAGTGGCAAGAGGTTCTGGCATGAGTGTCCCCCCCCCCAAGTAAATAACATTTTAAAAAAGATGATCTGAACACCTGGAAAGGAAGGACAGTGTGAGGTGCAGGTGCAGGGGGTGGGTGGCTCATGCTGTGTAGAGAATGAGGCAAAGCCCCCCAGGAGAAAGAGGAGGGTTGAGTTCCTGAGGGCCAATGAGGTGTGAAGAGGCTGATCTTAAAAAAGACATTTTAGTGGCCAGAAGAAACAAATGAGAGAGCTGGGTTTTGTAGCACATGTTTGTAATTCTGGCACTCAGGAGATTGAAGCAGGAGGATTGCCAAAAGTTCCTGGCCAGCCTGGGCTACAGAGTTAAGTTTAAAGCCATCCTGGTCTATGCGGAGGGACCCTGTCTCAAAAGATCTAAGAATGAGGAGTTGCTCATGAGAGGTAGAGAGGGAAGAAGCATAAAGTATCTTCTTTCCTTGTTGGAGTCTCCTCACCTCACCAGTGCATAACCATTTAGCTGCAACCAGGGGGGTGCTGGATCTAGAGGTTAATGGAGATTCAAGTCAGAAGCCTGGTGGGCCCAGCCCTTCCCCTTCAGGTATTTCCTTAGAAGAAATCAGGACTGCATGAGGGTATAAATGTGTGTGTGTGTGTGTGTGTGTGTGTGCGCATGTATGTGTGCATATGCACACAGCATTATCTTCCTGAGTTTGTTTGTTTGCTTTCTGAGTTTCATGGCATTTGCAAGTTTGTGCCGATGACCCGTGAGGCCTGGTTGTTGGGGAGGTGTATGTGGGAGGGGTAAAGGGTGGGGATATGAGTGCAGAATGATCCCAGGTGCTATAGGATGAAGCCTGCTCTTATCCTCTTTGCTCTGTTTCTCAATTCCAAGCCTCCATTCGGAGAAGAAAAGGGGGTAAGTCATTTGCTTTATCTAGGTCCAACTTGCCTGCCCCTGCTAAGGGGTGCTGGTGTGTGAGAAAGCTCCAGTCCAAGTCAGGACTGAAGTCCAAGCACACACTCCTGGTCAGCTTTCTCCCTGGGGTTAGGGTTTGAGAAAGATGGAATGGAGAATTCCTAGGGATATGACTGGGATCCATAGGGAGGCACAACCATAATCCTTGTGGGCTCAGGTGAGCTGAAGAATGTGACCTATGGAGACAGTCTGTGGGGGGAGGAAGTGATAGAACCCCTGCTTCTTTTTTATATGACTATGGATTCCTAATCAGGAATTGGGCAGATGACAAGTTGATAGGTTGACATGAATCCCCACAGGCCCCTGCATGTGTCATAGCCCACAGTATGGGAAGGGAAGGGTTCTGAGAGTTAGGCAGGCCAGGCTTTGGAGAGTGAGGAAGCCAAGTAACTGGGCTGTTTTGGGACAGTGGTATCATGGTGGTCAGCTCCACTGTGTGCTACATTTTTGGTCCTGCCTTCCTGGACTGTGGGGCCAATTCCATGCTGGCTGGCTATGGGACTGAGCCCAGAGTACATCTCCTTCAGAGCAGTGCTCAGAGTCCCACAACACTGGGAAGGGCCTGCGGCTTCCAAATTTCCTCTTGCCCCAGCCTGTTGGTCCTTTAAGGTACTAAAAACAGATGACAAAGTCACCTCCAATGAATCTCCTCTTGCCCTTGGGAAGACAAGCTATTTCTGAAGTATTTGGTTCTGCCTTCCAGTATATTAGAGGGGCTTCCAGGGTGCTGTGCTATGGTCTTGCAACTCTTTCAGCTGGGGAAAGTTCCTTCTCTTCTGCTTTCTGTTACCAGCTGGCTAGTTTGTTACCTTCTCAGGCTCTTCTTTCTTGTTTGAATTCCAGTATGCCATGCCCTACACTGGGATGGCCCCTGTGGGAGGCTGGTGGGAGTGGCCAGTCCTGGTTCCTTAAAGGACTTTATTTACATTTTAAAGTATCTAAATTATTTTGGATTATGTTTTCTAATTTTGTTGGGATTTATCTCAGCCTATCAATTTGTCATCTGCCCAGTTCTTGATTTTTTTCATTTTGGAAATAATTCTTTCTTGGCCCTAGCACCATTGGCTCATGACTTGATGAAACAGTTGCTTTGCTAAACTTTGTAGGTATGCTGCTTTGGTTCTCTGGGAGCAAGTATCGTGAGACTTTTTAGAGATGCTAAGAGAATGCTGTCATTATCTCATGGGCTTTTCTTTCTGCTTCTGTCTTCTGCAGTAACTCGATGGGATATTGTTCTCTCTGTTCAGAGGTCAATAGTAAGATCTTGATGTGGCTGCTGTGGCATTCCTGTGTCAGCACACTATATCAAAGATTCAGCACAGGGTGGTGATTTCACATTCCAAAAGGGAATTATTCACTTCACTAAACAATGGAAAGAATGGGAAGGCCCTTTAAGCCTGTTGTCAGCTTTCTTGTTACTGGCATAAAGAACCCCAGCAAAAAGCCCCTTGTGGAGGAAAGGGTTTATTTTGGCTTACAGACTCAAGGGAAAACTCTATGATGGCAGGGGAAATGATGGCATGAGCAGAGGGTGGATATCACCTCTGCCACAGCACTGCAAACAATGGCAGGAAGGTGTGCCAAAAACTACCAAGGGAGCCAGTTATAGCCCCCATTAACCTGCCCCCAACAACATACCTCCAACAAGGTTCCAATTCCCAAACTACTGTCAGCTGGAGATCAAGCATTCAGAACACATTAAGTTTATGGGGAATACCTGAATCAAACCACCAGAATCCGCCCCTGCCCCCCCCCCCATAAACTGATAACCATACACAATGTAAAATGTAATGAATTGAGCTCAACTTCAAAAGTTCCCATAGTTTTTATTAATTCCAATGATGTTCAAATATCCCCATAATCTAAGGTCTTTAATTGAGCTGTAATACCAAAACAAACAGACAAAAAAACATAATGACATAGAACATTCATACTGTAAAAGATGGCATTGGGCATCACAAAGATATATTGAACCAATACAAGATTTAAATCAAACAGGGCAGATATCAAACTTGAACTCCAAGTCCAATAATTCTAACCAGTGAAGTCTTTCGAGTTCCAATTCCACCCTTCCAGCTAGGCTACTCACAGTCTGGGAAATCTCTTCTGGTGCAGGCAGCTCTCCTTGGAAGCCATCCCACAGTCCTGGTATCTCCAGTGGGTCTTTACTCCAACTCATAGTTCATCCTCGTGGCTCTGTAGGGCTTCTACGTAGGCAATCCAACACATCTGTTTCACACTACCCATGGTCATTTCCAAATAATAAAACCATGTTGCAAATCCAATGACTCTCTTTCCTGCATCTGTTGTTCTCCATAGTACCAAGTGGGCTACCAACCCTGATGGAGCTGCTTTTCTTTATTGGGAAGGAGGAAAGTGTTGTGAACTTTGTTCTCGGGAAGTACCCCCCACCTGTCTCTTCATTCCTTGATTATCAATTTATTTATATATCTTTTGTGACCATCTGTTAGGTCATCAGTGTCTTTTTATGGAAGTGATTCCACAAGGAATTGGCTTTGGGGAATGTTGGGGGACAGAGGATAGAAAGGAGGTGGATCTAAGTGTTTCTGACCCCCATTCCTGTCCCCTCCCTGTGGTCAGTTGTCATAGCCACTCCTAGAGTGGTGTGCATAGAGGCACCCTAAGGTCTCAAGGACAGAGGCTGGCTAAAGCAGGGGCTGAGTCTTGGGCTATGAGAAGTTCTGATGGGATGCAAAATCCAGGGCATTGGACAGTAAGGGCCTGAGGGCAGGTAGTGTTCAGCTCTATGAAGCCAGCCAGGTTTGGTGTGGCAGTGGAGCCAAGGCAACCCTGGGGCTGAGGCGTTTCCTTGGCTGTGCAGAGAAGCTGGACGAGATCCTAGCAGCTGCTGCGGAGCCAACACTGAGGCCAGACATTGCGGACGCAGACTCCAGGGCAGCCACTGTCAAGCAGAGGCCCACTAGCCGGAGAATCACCCCTGCTGAGATCAGTGTAAGCCTGCCTTGGGCTAGGGCTCTGGGAGGGCTTGGCCTGGGGATCAGAGGGTCATGCACCTCTCTTACGAGGTAAGAATTCATTTGGATCCCTTCTTCACAGGGGGTAGAATCCTCCAAGGCCTCTGTGGGAGATACTTGGGACCATCTCAGTTCCTAGTATGGTCACAGTTGAGCTCCTAAGGCTGTAGCTTTCAGTCCCTCTGATGACCTTAGGCAGCTTTTGTATCATCCAGGACCGCTTGGATCCCCAGCTGTGCTGGGTCCCCAGCATAGCCTGTTCCTGCCCAAGCACACTGCTACCTGGCACCTTTTGGATTCCTCCTAGTTCCCCTCCATTCATATTATGGCCAGGTTCTGCACTCATGGTCTATATTGTGTCCATCTACACTACCCACACAACCAACCCATACCCCAACTCAGCATAGGCACCAGTGCCATTTGGTGTGTATGTGTGGGATATCTGGTCTCCAGCCTAGGTGGATGGGTGGGACTGGATGGAGAACTGGTCATTCCAGTACCTAAAACCTTTATGTTTCCCCTTCCCAACCCCACAGTCATTGTTTGAGCGCCAGGGCCTCCCAGGCCCAGAGAAACTGCCGGGCTCTCTGCGGAAGGGGATTCCACGGACCAAGTCTGTAGGTATGGCTGGGTTAAGGGCTGCCTGGGGTTGGGAGGGCTGGGCTGGGTGGATTCAGGGTTGAAGGACGCCCACCTCTTCCTGTCTGGTTCAGGATTACCACTTGTTTAGACATTAGAGAGTTCATTCTTCTTGCTCAGAGATGTGCTATAGAATGACACCTTGTGATTGTTTCCTCAGTCTGTCTCTCCCTATCCATGGGCACCCATTAGTCTATCTCTTGCCATCCATCACTTATGTCTCTCACAGGCACCAGCATCCCTGTCACCAGGTCAGCTGTCTCCTGGTCCTGGCTGCTCCTCTGAAGTTTGAGTGAGGTTCAGTTTCTGATCTCAAAATTACCATGTCTTTGAACACGCCCCTCCGACTCCCCAGGTTTTATCTTTTCCTCTTCTTTCACAGCCAGCTTTCCCAAAAATGTTACCTATACTTGATCTCTATCTTTCACTACCTTCTTTTCAGAACCATGTGGCAGCTGACCTCTCTCCATAGCCAAAATTGAAGCTGCTCTCACCAGGGTAACCAGTGGCTTCCAGTCAGTCCCCTTAGTGGACACCACTAGCTTTCTTCTTACTGAAATCAAGTTTCTTTGCTCCCTTCTTCATGAAACTTCTAGTTTTCTAGGGCTGTGTTTCTTATTCTTCCCTTCTTGGTTTGTACCTGTTCAGCTCCCCAAAATGGAGGGCCAGTTCAAGTCTTGGTCCTTACCTCCTTTCCTTTTGTCTCTGGTCACATTGGGACTTCATCCCTGTCCAGCCCATACCCTAATTCTAACCCTAGGCTGGGCTATCTAACGAGCCCTGCCGACTGCACATTTTTCAGGCATCTAGTCTCCTTACATACTGACCTGTGCATTTGTCTACCCACAGAGGTGTTCTCTTGTTTGTTCACGTGTCCATATACACCCCAGTACACCCATTGGTTCAACATACCGTTCAGCATTGACTACAGACTGCATATGGGGTATGTCGTAGTCAGCCACACGCCACTGGGATGAATCTCCAAACCAGGCACAATTTGGGGAGGAAAGTATTTACTGAACTAACAGATCCAGGGGAAGTTAAAGAAAGGCTGGCCCAGCTTTCATAGATCCAAGCAGAGACAGAAGCCCAGCACCTCTAGAAGCAAGCAAGCACACTGTAACACTGTAACTCACAAATAGCAGAACTGCCAGACTTGGGTTCTGGCTGCTTTTTTGCATATGTATCCCTAATATTTTGCATCCAATTTAGAAATACCTCAGGCCAGACCCCAGGAGGCCAGGCCACAGTGACACCTCCTCCAGCCAGAAGGCTGGAGACAATTCACAATTATAATAAACACAATTATAATAAATTCTATTGGGGGACATCTATTCAAACTATCACAGGGTGTTTATACATGCTGGTTCATTTAATATTTATAGTCATCATATGAGACACATCATGTGTTTTACTTAAGCAAGGAGAATTAAATTAAAATGATTTTCAAGGTGACATGGCTGCCATGCTTTTATCTCCTGTTCACTCTCATGCCATGTAGCTCTCCAAACTCTGATGGAGCCCTCACTTATCCCAAGATACCTGCTTACTCTAAGCTGGCCCTGGGCTGGATCTGGGGCTTAGTTAGGGAATGCATGTCTGAAGATAGGGTCAGTTCATCAGTTACATGGTGGGTGTCAGGGCACACAAAAATGGGAGAATGACTGGAGGAGTCCAGCACCTAGGCATAATAGAAGGATGGTGAAAACATTTGTGCTTTGAATATAAGGTACTCGAGTAGGAGTTTCTGAAGGATAGGGGGGTGAATTTAAGAGGCCAATGAGGTAGGTGAATGGCACATTCCTTTATGGTCTGACAGTGGCCATTTCTTTAGGGCAGGGGGAAGGCACCTGATGAGACTGCAGCTACTTTGGAACCAAGAGGTGCTCCATTCTGCCCTCCCTGGGCCAATTCCAATGTGGACATTTTCCATGGTTTCTTATCCTCTTCTTCACCTGACAGATTAGAAGTGGGCTGCTTCCACATATGCCTTATAATTGTCTAGCAAAGGCCTCATTGTTTTGTGCCTGGTCCTCCTCCTGACCTCTTAGCTTTCTATAGTATAGTTACCATTTTATATCCTGTCCCTTTTTGTGGCCTCCTATTGTCTCAGCGTCCTGGGGACTAACACCAACCCTGTCCTGCTGCATCAGGGAGCATCTGTCACTGCCTTTCTCTGACTTCAGTCTTCATACATTCACTGTTGCCCACCTGCCCTCATTTTAATTGGATGGTCTTTCTCTCAGCCCTATTAAATCCTAGAGTTGATCACTGCAGAGCCAGACCTCTCCATTTTCTGTGTAGGCCTCAAGATCCTTGGCAAGCCTGATAGCTCCTCCCAATGGCTCCTTCTGTGCTCAGATGACCAGTGGGCCAGCAAGGTGCTCAGCTTTAGTCCCTTGCAGCTGGCACACTGACAGTTGCCTACAGGGGCATTTATTTAGCTGTCAGAATCCTTGGGCTTCCACCCCAGGTCCTGGCTGTGTGTCCCTGGGCACACAATTCAACCCTTGGAGCCTCAGGGCTCTGGCCTATAAGGACTGCACCCCCCCCCCCAAGAAAAACACACATTTGGACTATTCAGTATCTGTGACAGGTCTTTGATCCAGGCTGTGTGTTGAGCACAGTGAGTTCAGAAAATATTCCTGCTGCTGTCTGGCAGAGAGGGTCTTTCTTTCCCCTAGCTGGTGTTCGACCCCCCACTCCAGGCTGAGGCTGATGGATTTTCTTTACTCTCAGTCTGAACTAAGCATGGCATTAGCATTATACTCTCCCCTTTCATCTTCACATATCACTCTTTCTACATCCTTGGAAGTGTTCAAGTTCTTAGCTTCATAGCATAGTGTTCAGTACATGTTTCTGTGTTGTGCAGGAACTGTACCAAGAGGAGGCCTGGGATCAGCCAGGCACAGATCTGTCCATTAGTGGCTCCTAGGGAAAGCAGATCTAGAAATAGCAATTATAACCTCAGCCACCTTCCTGGGCTAGTGTTGTTGTCTGTAGCCCTGAGCATAGTGACTGGAGGTCCTGAGATGAGACAGATTCTTAGAGATGACTTGATGGAGCTGGAATTCAGTACTGAGTCAGCAACAAGCTACCCTTGCTATGCCCGAGGCAATGGAGCCTGAGATACTGCAAGTCACACCAAGCCTGTCTTCTACTACTTGGCTTGGGCCCCTCAGTACCACTGGCAGTATCATTGCATACACCTTTGTACATGTGTCATATTACATCTAAAACGACCTGGGAGATGCTCTCAGATTCTAGCTGGATACTGTAGCCTAATAGGTAAGAGGCCAGAGTTCATTTTGAGCCTGTATAGCCTGTGAAAGAACAGACTTGAAAAGCTCACAACTTGGTTTGGTGGGAGGGGGGGAGGCATCTCACAGCTAGTAGGGATAAAACTGAAACATACCTTGGGTGCTTGGTCTTGAATTTACCCATCCATTCTTCCATCAGCTTCTCTAAATTGCAGCCCCTGGCTAGGACACTAACCTTTTAGCAGACTTTACTTGCAGGCCAGGCTGCAAGGGTCAGAGGAGCTTGCAGAGCTTTCTCAGCCTCCTGCCCTGAGCATCAGTGCTCCCTCCGCCAGTGGGCATGGTCGTGCTGTACCCTTATTAGCATTTCACTTCTGTTGGGGTCCCTCTTTGAGGCAGGGTCTCAGGGTGGCCTCGAACTCGTGGCTATACTCTACTTCTGCCTTCTGAGTGCTGGGATTAAAGGTATGCACCACCACACCTGGCTTGGGGGGTCCCTCTTTTTTTTTTTTTACTACCTTCCTCCCACTTCTGGTTGTCACCAAGGCTTCCCATTGACGCCTGCTTGTTTCAGTGTGGATGTTTCTGAGCTGCCTTGCTCAGTCTTGGGTGGGAAGCCTTACCCTTTTTCCCTAGGCCTTCTCTGTTGTGTTTGGGCAGCCCTTCCTTCCTGGTGTTTCTCCATGGCCTGGTTCATGTCCACATTAACCCAGGCAGAGTTTGGGACTGAAGGGTCTCTTCTGGATTCTTCACCAGAGCCCTCCCTCCTTGCACATGGCCTGGGGCAGAGTCCTACCATGAGCCCGGACTGGCATCTTTTCCAGAGCTCCTGCTCTGGGTTTCTTGGCCTTCCATAGGTTGTAGCTACTTGGGAGGAGGCAGGGTAGGGCTAGCCAGTATAGAACCAGGTCAGTGGGTTCGAAGGTCCCCTTCAACAGCCAGCGAGAGCTCCAGGCTGAACTCACCTGGCCCCTTCATCCCCAGGGGAAGACGAGAAGCTGGCGTCCCTGCTTGAAGGGCGCTTCCCACGCAGCACATCAATGCAGGACACAGTCCGCGAGGGTCGAGGTATACCTCCCCCGCCGCAGACCGCCCCACCACCCCCGCCTGCGCCCTACTACTTCGACTCTGGGCCACCGCCAGCCTTCTCGCCACCGCCACCCCCAGGCCGGGCCTATGACACCGTGCGCTCCAGCTTCAAGCCGGGCCTGGAGGCGCGCCTGGGCTCTGGGGTCGCCGGCCTGTACGAGCCCGGGGCTCCCCTGGGCCCGCTACCCTACCCCGAGCGGCAGAAGCGCGCCCGGTCCATGATCATCTTACAGGACTCGGCGCCAGAGTCGGGCGACGTGCCCCGCCCGGCGCCCTCGGCCACGCCTCCAGAGCGCCCCAAGCGCCGGCCGCGGCCCCCGGGCTCCGACAGCCCCTATGCCAACCTGGGGGCTTTCAGCGCCAGCATCTTCACGCCGTCCAAGCCGCAGCGCCGAAAGAGCCCGCTGGTGAAGCAGCTGCAGGTGGAGGACGCCCAGGAGCGCGCTGCTCTAGCCGTGGGCGGCCCCGGGCCCGTGGGCGGCAGCTTCGCGCGCGAGCCCTCCCCGACACACCGCGGGCCTCGGCCCGGAGGCCTGGACTTCGGCGCGGGAGACGGCCTGGGGCTGGGGTTCGGTGGCCCCGGGCCCGGCCCTGGCAAAGAGCGACGCCTCGAGGAGCGCCGCCGCTCCACCGTGTTCCTGTCGGTGGGCGCCATTGAGGGCAGTCCGCCCAGTGCCGACCTGCCATCCCTGCAGCCCTCCCGCTCCATCGATGAGCGCCTCTTGGGGGCCGGCGCTGCCACCACCGCAGGCCGAGATCTGCTGCTCCCCTCCCCTGTCTCTGCTCTGAAGCCATTGGTCAGCGGCCCTAGCCTCGGGCCCTCGGGCTCCACCTTCATCCACCCACTCACTGGCAAACCCCTGGACCCCAGTTCACCCCTGGCTCTTGCCTTGGCTGCCCGAGAGCGGGCTTTGGCCTCCCAGGCATCCTCCCGGTCCCCCACTCCCGTGCACAGCCCTGATGCTGACCGCCCTGGCCCCCTATTTGTGGATGTACAGACCCGGGACTCAGAACGTGGGCCTCTGGCTTCCCCGGCCTTCTCCCCACGGAGTCCAGCCTGGATTCCTGTGCCCGCTCGCAGAGAGACAGAGAAGGCCCCCCGGGAAGAGCGGAAGTCCCCTGAAGACAAGAAGTCCATGATTCTCAGCGTCTTAGACACATCCCTGCAGCGGCCAGCTGGCCTTATTGTTGTGCATGCCACCAGCAATGGGCAGGAGCCCAGCAGGCTGGGAGCTGAAGAGGAGCACCTGGACACCCCGGAGCTGGCTCCAGCCCCCATGCAGACAGCGGCTGTCGCAGAGCCCCTGCCTAGTCCCAGATCACAGCCCCCTGGCAGCGCCTCAGCAGACCCTGGGCCAGGCCAGGGCAGCTCAGAGGAGGAGCCAGAGCTGGTATTTGCTGTGAACCTGCCACCTGCTCAGCTGTCCTCTAGCGATGAGGAAACCAGGGAAGAGCTGGCCCGCATAGGGCTGGTGCCACCCCCTGAAGAATTTGCCAATGGGATCCTGCTGGCCACCCCACCCCCGGGCCCGGGCCCGGGCCCCTTGCCTACCACAGTGCCCAGCCCGGCCTCAGGGAAGCCCAGCAGTGAGCCACCCCCTGCCCCTGAGTCTGCAGCTGACTCTGGGGTGGAGGAAGCTGACACTCGAAGCTCTAGTGACCCCCACCTGGAAACCACAAGCACTATCTCCACAGTGTCCAGTATGTCCACCCTGAGCTCAGAGAGCGGGGAACTCACTGATACCCACACCTCCTTCGCTGATGGACACACTTTTCTACTCGAGAAGCCACCAGTGCCTCCCAAGCCCAAGCTCAAGTCCCCGCTGGGGAAGGGGCCGGTGACCTTCAGGGACCCGCTGCTGAAGCAGTCCTCAGACAGTGAGCTCATGGCCCAGCAGCACCATGCCGCCTCTGCCGGGTTGGCCTCTGCCGCCGGGCCTGCCCGCCCTCGCTACCTCTTCCAGAGAAGGTCCAAGCTGTGGGGGGACCCCGTGGAGAGTCGGGGGCTCCCTGGGCCTGAAGATGACAAACCAACTGTGATCAGTGAGCTCAGCTCTCGCCTGCAGCAGCTGAACAAAGACACACGCTCCCTGGGGGAAGAACCAGTTGGTGGCCTGGGCAGCCTGCTGGACCCTGCTAAGAAGTCACCTATTGCTGCAGCTCGGTGAGCAGGGGGATGTGGGGAGGGTCCTGTCCCCTTGCCTTCTATTCCTCTTGCTCATCTATGGGCTCCCCTCTGTTCCTTCTCATTCTGTCCCATCTCTCATTTGTCTGGCCCAGGTTAACCCCCGCCCTATTCACCTCTTTATTTTTGTCTGGTTTTGCTTTGCTGTTTGAGATAGAAGGCTCTTCAGAGTTGCTATTCTCTGCATCCCTGTTGGTGTTGGAAGTGTGACTGGGTACCACAAGACTCAGTTGCAGCACTAGACCTCCCAGGCCCTGCTGGAGGAGGCCTTGACCCAGGCTTGCATGTTCACATTAAGGATTGATTCATGGTCTACTCAGGAACCATACTTCCCTCTCAGGAGCTGTTTAGCCCTTCTGTGGCCCTATGTCCACTGCCCCATGACCATTCCTGGTCTTTCCTATGATAGATAATGTAGCTGCCAATGTGTCTGGTGTCACCTGTCCTAGAACAGCCTCCTTCCCTGTTTTTTTTTTTTTTTTTTCTGAGGTTGGAAGTACACTGGTTCCTTTCCATTTGAGGACATGCCACAAACTTCCTATTTTTTTGCCCCAGAAACATTTGTCTTGTTGCACCTCCTGAGCCCCTTAAACACAGAATCCTGGGTGTGATTTATTAAGATTGAGAAGATAGTTATAAGTCACATCATTTGCTTTTTCACCTTCTCTCTCCTGTCCTTCTTTGTCTGTTCTGTTCACCTCCCCATGGGGTTTTGGGGGAGGTGCTGGCATGGGGAGGTGCTGAGCTATGGTCTGGGTGCTGTTGAAGCTGCTGCTGCTCTGTCTAGGCAGAACCTGCCAGAATCCTGGGTAGATCCCTTGGATACTTTTCTTGGGGAGCCCCTCCCCAGGGCTCCCATGTGGTCTGTATAGGTGCTGGTGACGGAGGAGTCTAACTCCTGGACAGCTTCTTGTCTGCCTTTTCAAGCTGCTTTTACCTCTGCCCTGAGGTCCCCTACTCTGGGTTTGGGCAGGATGTCACTTCCTGAGTTCCCCTTACTGTCCTGGAGACCATCCTAGGAACCCTTTACTGTCAGAAGTACCATGCAAGGCAGAGTTCACAGAGTAGCGAGTGGTGAACAGCTTAAGGATATCAGGCTTTATTCAGAGGGCCTGTCCATCCTACCTTCTTCCAGTTTAAGGTCTAGAAGATTAATAGGAACATGAGAAGCTCACATTACCTCTCTGAAGAGGTCCAGGAGTGCTGCCTCCAGCTAGTGTCAAATTTGAGGCTTGGTGTGGGACCTGTCCCTCTTTTAGCCTCTTCCAGTTTCAAGTGGCATTTGAAAGCCTCTTCCCAGTAGAGCAGTGTGTGAGGTACCTGCCCTAGAGTGAGCACAGTAGGTATGAACCAGCCAGGATGAGTAGCTGAGGTCCCAGGCCTGTCTGTGGAACGAGATTCCCAAGGATGGGGGTATTTTGACCCAGCCTCAACTCGTTCCCTTTCCTCTCTCTGCTTTTCCCCCATCTGGTGTTTCCTGCCTTTTGATCTTGATGAAAGTCAAAGCTACTTAAGGTACACGCAAAGGTGCATAACCTAGTGCAGGCCTTCAAGGAATATGTATTAAATGAATGAAAGAATGAAGCTAAATACAAGTGGTGTTTTTTGGATGTGTGATTTGATATTCAAAGAGGTGTCTTTGGGCAAATTTCATGTCAGGATAGATAGGAGCAAAGACCCACTGGCCTGGTTCTCATCATTGATTTTGGTTACCCCAGCGGTACCTGGACAGTTACAGGCAGGGTTTCAAGTGATCCCTCTGCCAGAACCTTCCGTACTCCTCTAGATTCATTCTTTCATCATGGTCTTTGGTGTTTGCCTCAGTCAGAGTAAGGTTGTCTTGTCCCATCACTCTGTGCTTCACAAGACCCCTGTTTTTCTTTCTCAAACATGTGGTAGAGAAAGCAAGGCCAGAACTCAAACTCTAGGCCTCTGGAAAGTGAACCTTTCACTTGGTAGTTCCTGTGAAATTCTGGCCTCTGGCTTTGTGTGGCTCTGCTTTCTTAACTGATCACTGGAGTCATTGGCTAGGTGTGAGCCAGTAGGGCAGGGACAGCCCCTGGTAAACAGGAGCTGAAAGTGAGGGAGAGTGGTTCTCCAGAGACAAGCCAGGTGATGGACAGCCCAGGCCCTTGCCAATCTTAATGGCCTGCTGCTTTGCTTGACACTGGGTCACGGCCATCAGATGGCCCTGGATTTCAGCCTGTTGTAAGTCACACTGCAGCTCTTTTTATTGGAAAGTTCTTCTTTACTTAGCCTCTGTGAGCTTCAGTGGGTTACTAGAATGATTAGCTTGCAGCATCACCTATGAAGGAAGCACAGAGCATGCACTGGGCTGGGGTGCAAAGAGCTCTCCCATGTAGGAACTGGCATTCATTACCACTGATATCCAGGCACTTAATCTAGGTTAAGTCCTAGAGTCTTTATAAGAGAGCAAATATGCTTGATGTGACCCTAGATAGTGTTACATCATCTCATCTCATCAGTTAAATGGACAGTAATAAAATCTCTATGTCTCAGACAATAAAACTGGAGTTCCAGTAAATGGTGATGTCTGTCTAATCCTAGGTATGTTTTCTGCTATACGTTGTGTCTTCTGTCCTTAAGCCTCTTCTGATAACATACACTAGGGTTATGCTTAGTATTTTCACAATTTAGAGATAGACATGCCTTCTTCACAGCACAGACTCACAAACCTGCATTTCTCAGACACATGTAATAAATTGTACTGAGTTCTGTATCCTGCCCAGTTGTACTTAACTACTTTGTTTTGTGCTTCTCCATTTGCCTCTCTGTTCCATTCTGTTTCATCCCACTTGTCTTCCACCTTTGAGAGGTTTTTTTTTGGAAGATAGTATCTTGTTGTGTAGTCCAGATTGGCCTTGATCCTCCCGCCTTTGCCTCCTCAGTTCTAGAATTGAAGTTATGAGCCACCCCACCTAGCTTTTAGACTCCTTGCCATCAGGCCTAGGTGAAACAACAGCTATCTGGAGTGTTCCCTGCTGCTCACCACAACCCTTTTATTTATGGATGCAGGCATGTGGCACTTTAGCCATGTCTATATCCAATTTATTTTACCCATGGTCTGCTTATTTTGTTCCTACTACTTGCTCTGATGCCCATTGGGCTGTACCTTAGCTCTGGCCCTATAAACTAGTGATGGCTCGAATCTTACATTTATCACATTGTGATAAAACTGCTAGTGAACCTTTCTTTTAGAGACATGTTCAAAGTGTATGGAGTTCAACATACAGGTTATGACTGCTTTTGTCCCAGAACATAATATGGCAGAAGTCTCAACTTTGAGACACATCTCCAGTCCCCTGTGTGGTGCCCAAGTTTCACCACCCAGACTCATCTTTCTTTTCTCTTGATGGACTTTACCAAGACAAAAATGATGCTTTTTGTCCATCCTCTCCATAGCTGGTTCAGCAAGTTAAACTGTACTGTAAAGCATGTGAACAAAACTCAGTAACTTGTAGAAAAATGATCCGTTCATTTGCTCTGGGGCCATCCTTTGTTTTGTGAGATAGCTAAGGGGTATAGCATCCTTGGTGCTGCCTCTGGGGTCTATGACCTATGGAATGTTGATCCCATCCCATGTGCTTTGTTCTCCAATCTTCAGATCTAGCTTTGCTGGATAGACTGTCTACTGAGAGCCCACACCTGACTTAGGCTGCATTTGCTTACCAATTCATACCTGAACTTCACAACTGGGTATGGGGTCCTCACCTGTCTTATCTTGAGGTCCACTTCTGTTTTTGAACTACATGTTTTACTGAAATTGGGTTTTTCTGTTAGCTCAGGCTAGCCTTGAACTCACTGTGTAGCCCAGACTGGCCTTAAGTTCAAGATCATCTTGCCTTTGCCTCCCAAGGGCTGGTATTACAGTTGTGTGCCACCATGCCTCATAGTTCTCAATTTTATACTTGTCTGACTCTCACATCTGGAAAATTTCATGGTGAAATAGCTTTGGAAATGAAAATTTAAAGAGGATTTTTGCTGCAGTGCTTCCCGTGCTTTTCGATCAGATGCTTATGTGGAGGAGGGCACAGTGAGTTAGGATAACTAATCAGACCTCAAGGAGAGCCACCTTCAGTCAGTGCTCCAGAAGCCCTGCCCTAGATAGCTCCTACAGGGCCTGCTTATTAGCATGTCTGTCAAGGATCTGGGCAAAGCTTATGTGCTTGGGCAATCATACTTTCACGTGCTTGAATCCAGCTGTGCACTGGGGCCAGATGTACTGTGCCTGCAGGCCACATGCAGGTGTGTTCTTAGAGCCCTGAACTCTGCTGTGGAATAGAAAAGAGCCATAGAGGAAAAGATGTCAGGATACTGGGCAGGTCAAGGTTGGAGCAATGAACAGGACAGGGGATGGGGTGAAGCCAAGGCAGCAGAGGGGAAAGATGCCAAAGCTTTGGAGCGCTGATGGTTCTATCCTCTTACATTAAAGGAAAAGCAATTGTTTCCTTTCATGAGGCCCTTGCGTTGCTAAATGCCATATGGCATTCCTGGGTATATGGGCCACAGCAGTGAGTGAGAATAGATAACATGGCCCAAAAAGTACAGATTATGAAGAGTGTGGGACAGGAATTTTATCTGGGAAGAAAGGCTGAGGAAAGGGGAAGTGAATGAACAGATCAGCAAGACCCCCTATTGACAGCTTTGGTGATTGCCAGATCTTACTAGATGGTAGTCCCTAGGGACAGTGAAAGAAGACCAGATGTTTGTGGAAAAGACCTTGGGGGTCCTGGATGCTTCCCTGAGTGATCTGGTCCTTGACTATGGAACAAAGCTGATGAAAGCATGGAGGTGGGGAGGGGGTTTGACACTAATATGGTGCTAGGTATTATGTCTTAGAGGGTACATGGCTAGGAGCAGGAGCCCTTTGGGAAGTGGAAGATTCTGTGAGGTGTCTCGCCTTGTGGTGGCTGGAGCCTGACCAGGAAGGTGGTCCATCTAATAACAGTGACAGTGAATAGAGATGGGTTTGTAGAGATGTATAGAAACATGGAAGTCAGATTCCTTTCCTGGGGACAAAATGGGGACCACTCTTCCTCAAGGAGGTGGTGAAGAGTAGCTATTGGGCTGTGGGCACCCTGGCCACTCCTTCCTGTGCACAGCCTTTTTTGGCCTTCTTTTTTCTAGGCCTTCTGTTATCTCCAACACAGGTAGAGATGGTTGAGGTCTGTGACTGGCCATCTCCCCATTCCCAGCCCAATGGTTCCAGTCTCTTGCTCCCTGGCCCCTGGGCACCTCTAAATCCAGCTGTCCTCAGCCCAGGCCTCTGGGTCACCCCTGCCAGGAAGGAGGGCTTCGATGCCACCCAGACAGGTACAGCTCTGCTCGGCCCAGCTCAGACCTGGATTCAGACTTTGCTCTAGGCTCCGGCTGAACCTCCCACTGCACTGATACGCAGCTGCTTTGTACTCTGAGTCTTCACTGCTTGGCTGTAGCCCTGCCAGCTCAGCAGTATGCTTCTGTCTCACCTGTGATGGAGAGGGTGTAGTGGAGCAGAGCTGCTCATTTCATGGCAGCCAGGAAGAAGGAGGGAGAGGGAAGGGGAGGAGAGAGGGAGGCCATTAAATTATGAATCCATCAGTGGATTAATACATTGATTATGACAAAGCCCTTATGTTCCAGCCCCCTCTTAATGATTGGGTCCATCAGCTAAGGAGCCGAGGACCAAGTCTTCAACCCAATCTTTTGGGAGTGTGGTGGAGGGACACTTCATCTTCAAATGTTGAGGGCTCCCCTGCTGGTGAGGAACAAGCACTGCAGATTCTATCTGTTAAGATAGCACTAAGATGGGCAGGAACTGAGAGGAAAGGATCCTTGAGTCAACCTGGACTGGAAAGGCACTGTGCATGTGAGGTAGAAGCTAGAAAGAGGTTGGTCAGATAGCAGATTGCACAGCACCAAGTGCTAGGTGCCCTGTACAAAGAACAGAGATGTTGGCAAGTCAGGGGCACTCAGATCTGCCCAAATCAACCTGCACTGAGCCCAATTTCTGAGTCCCTACCTCCATAGGGTCTCCCATAGGGGTCCCTGAGCCTGGCTGCCCATTATGTGGTTAGGATTGAAGGCACTGTGGGCCTAGCCTGCTAACACTCTCTCTCATTGCTCTCTCCTGCCCATCTGCATGTGGCTGCTCTGTCTAGCTGCGCGGTGGTCCTGAGCGCCGGCTGTGTAAGTGAGCATGCCCATCCCATGCTTCTTGCAGTCCACATGCTGTGCCTGGCTGCCCAGGTCTGCTCTGCATGGCTGTGTGGGGCTTTGGTGCTACCGATAGCTCCTGAGGCTATCCTTGGGCATAGTAATGGGTAGGGATGGGGATGAGGAAATGTGGGAGTTGGGTTCCTCTGGAGCAGCCACGTTTGGCTGGTTTCCCTCCAGCCAGGTAGGCTGAGGCAGGGCTAGAGGACCAGGTCCTGCCAGGTGAGGCTGGGATGTAAGATTACCCCATCTGTCCTTGTGTGTCTGTGTGTTCTGCTGTGTCCCTGTCACTGATGCTGCATGTCTGCAACCCATGTGGGCACCATTGCTGCTGGTGTGCTCTTCTGTGCAAGGAGACGGTCTTCTTGTTCCGGTGTGCTGATGCCTCATACCTGCTCTACCTCTTTTGGGTGTGAGCACTGCTTTAGTGTCTTGTCTCCACTGTCATGGACCTGTTCAGTCTTGTGCCACTATCAGCCTTTACCATGACTCAGTCATCCCTGAAGCTAGCTCATGGTTCCCTGGGTCTCCTCAAGAGCAGAGCTGTATGTGGGGAGTAGCAGAGGTCTTACCATCTAGAGTCTGTAGATGCCCAGAGCCCGTGTTAGAGGCAAGCAGCACTTGGTCATGAGAGATTCTTGCCTCCAGTGGGCTGTCCTTGGAGCCCTGTGGAGAGGGGGTGGGGGACCAGTCTCAGATTCCAGCCAGAGTAGAGGTCCCTCAGAGTACAAAAGGGTGAAGTGAAGGAAGTTCACCCCGCTGTAGTCCTTCTGCCCCCCTGCTCTGCCCCCCACCTGTTTGCCCCACTTTTACTTAACGCTCCTCACCTGGCCCTGATCCGCTCTCCCTCCGCAGGCTCTTCAGCAGCCTCGGTGAGCTGAGCACCATCTCAGCGCAGCGCAGCAGCCCCGGGGGCCCGGGCGGAGGGGCCTCCTACTCGGTGCGGCCCAGTGGCCGCTACCCAGTGGCGCGACGCGCCCAGAGCCCAGTGAAGCCCGCGTCGCTGGAGCGGGTGGAGGGGCTGGGGGCGGGCACGGGAGGTGCTGGCCGGCCTTTCGGCCTCACGCCTCCCACCATCCTCAAGTCGTCCAGCCTCTCCATCCCGCACGAGCCCAAGGAAGTGCGCTTCGTGGTGCGCAGCGTAAGTGCGCGCAGCCGATCCCCCTCGCCATCACCGCTGCCCTCGCCGGCCCCTTGCCCAGGCCCACCTGGCCCGCGTCGGCCCTTCCAGCAGAAGCCCCTGCAGCTTTGGAGCAAGTTCGATGTGGGCGACTGGCTGGAAAGCATCCACCTAGGTGAGCATCGGGACCGCTTCGAGGACCACGAGATCGAGGGCGCACACCTGCCCGCACTCACCAAGGACGACTTCGTGGAGCTGGGCGTCACGCGTGTCGGCCACCGCATGAACATTGAGCGTGCGCTCAGGCAGCTGGAAGGCAGCTGACGCTCCACTCCCTCCCCCGCGCTGGCTGCGCCCTGCCGGCAGGGCCCCCCACCCTACCCCGGGCCGCAGGCTCGGCTCGCCCCCTTCCACTGCGCCCGGGCCAGGAATGTTGCATGAATTGTCCTGTTTGCTGTTGCTCGGAGACTTGCCCTGTACATTGCTTAGTGCCCTCTCCAGCCGCCGAGCCCCACCCAGCACACAGTTACTAAGGGCGTGGACCAGGGAGGCTGCGGTGGGAGGGGGTTGGGGCTGGGTGCTCGGGCCTGACCACCTCCTCCACAGCTCCTGATGGCCATTCTCCCATAGGGAGAACCTAGTCCAGCATGCGAGGTCAGGACATGCCTTGGTGACTCGGGGGGAGGGGGGAGACATTGGGGTTCTCGATGGGGGCCGAGGAGCCCCCTGTTTTGCATATTTTAATCCACTCTATATTTGGAAAGAAAAGGAACAAATATCTGTGTTCGTAATAGTTCCCACCCCTTGTCCTCTAGCCCTCTTGCTGGTTCCGCCACAGCTGCCCAGTCTTCCATCTCCGGCCCCTCACTGCCACCCTGTATGGGGCAGGGAACACTCCAGCTGGTCTGGGGTTGGCCAGGGTCCTGGCAGTCCACCCTGGGGACCCTGGCTTGGCCCCCTTCCCTCGCTGAGCTATAGTGTGCCCCACCCACCCTTCAGGTGCTGCTCAGGGGGAGGGGCGGCAGACATCATCGTCCAGGGCTCTGGCAGGGCCAGGTGGCCTGGGAGACCAATGCTCTGGGGCTGGGCCCTGGCACCCAAACCCTAGCCATCTTCCTCACAGGGTCTCTTCCCCAGGGAGGTGTCTAACCCTCCCACTTCTTGGGCAACTATAGCAGAGAAGCCTCCCTGCCTCCTGCCCCAAAGTCTCCAGTTCTGCCCTGTGTGTGTGCACGCCTGTGTGCTCGCCTGTGTGCGTGTGAAAACTGGGTGCAGCTGAGCGCATGGGAATCCTGTGTGTGCCTGATGTGGAGTAGCTCCAAAGGGCTGCTCTGGATGGGTGTGGGGCTGTGGAAGCTTGCACAGGGTGCATGCACGGATGCGACTGTGAAAGCTTGCACAGGGTGCATGCATGGATATGTGCCTGTGGAAGCTAGCACAGCGTGCATGCAAGGGTGTGTGCCTGTGAAAGCACAGTTTCCTCTTCCAAAGAAAGGCTCTCCTGCCCTTGGGCCCTGCTGTTTGCCCAGCCTGTCCTCCCAGAGCCTCACCCAGCCCAAGCAGGGTTCTTGATGAATCCTTGCCGCTTGGGGAGGCCTTAAGGGCCCCCCACAGGCAGTGCCCCCTTTGGGGCTCTGAGGGGGCTTGGGGGACCCCTAGAGTCAGGCTACCACAGTCCCTGGAGAGAGGCAAAGACTCCTGAAGGTGCCCCAGCCCCCTTACTGTGACTCCTCACACTCAGCAATGACCTGTGGGGTGGGGGGCCCTGGGGCGTTTTTAAACCTAGGGTTTGGAGTCTGGACTAAGCTCCATCCACGTCACTCACAAGTTTCTGTTTATATTTCTAGCTTTTTTAAATAAAAATAAAAAGACAGAAAACAGATGTTTTCACAGCCCAGGGGCCTGGCACGCCGGTCTGTGCCCACCCACCCCACCCTGTCCTACCGGCCCCATTCCCTGGGCACAGAGTCACACCCACTAACCCTCTGCCACAGACCAGGTCACACACACAGCAGCAGTCAGTGTAACAGACTGCCACATACACTCAGTCTCACATTCACCTGTGGGTTTTTGGTTCCGTTCAATTTGGGTTTTTAACTTCACAGGGTCAGTTCTGCTTCACCCCTCCTTTTGTATGGAGTTCCATCTGGGGGCTTTCACCCCCTGCTCCAGGCCTGAGGCCGCCTGACCCTGACGTTGTGATACACCCCACAGAGATCTATGTTTCTTATATTATTATTATAATTATTATAATATTATGTAATAAATTTATAAGAAATGAAGACATGTCTCAGTTGCTTGCTTAGATTAAGGAGCAGAATGTGTACCTCTTGGTCAAGTCCCATAGCTTTGCCTCATGTGCTGCTGCCTCAGAGTGGTACCTCTGAACCAGGCTTCTGCTGACCTTTGCCCAGGTAAATTGCTTTTCTATCCTTCTGGATCCTGATCCATTCTTTCTGCACTGTGTTTAGCAATTCATTGGGTGGCCCTTTCTAAACTAGAAGTCCAGTGGTTCTTCGGGGTCCCTGTAGTTGTGTGTGTGTGTGTGTGTGTGTGTGTGTGTGTGTGTGTGTGTGTGTGTGTGTACTGGGGATGAAATCCAGGACCTTGCACATAAAAAGCCAGTACTTTACCCCAGGGCAGGCAACATTACCAGCCCCCTTTTCTTTAGGCTTAAGGTAGGGTCTCACTCTAGCCCAGGCTAACCTGGAACTCACTCTCTAGTGCTGGCTTCAAACTCACAGCGATCCTCCTACCTTTGCCTCCTGAGTGCTGGATTAAAGGCATGTGCCACCAGGCCCGGTTAAACCTTCCAGAGTTCAGTTAGTTAGAAAATCTGATCTTGATTTCAAACCTTCTCATGCCTGTCCCTACTGTTATGCTGGGCCACTGACCATATTTGGGCTTCACTTCTTCCTACTGAGCAGATGTGATGGTTTTCCATCCCCAATCCTACTTCTGCCTATCAACACCATACTACAAATGGAGGACTAGATGGAGGGCCTAATGGGACTATCCTTATCTATATCTGCTCCTCCCTGCCCAGACCCTGCTGCCTCCTGCCTTGCTATAGTCCTTGACTTCAATGCTCATTCGTTACTCATTTTTCACCTCTTGTCTGGATTGCCCACCCCTTACCACCCTTATTGAACTCTAGGTCCCTTCTTCTGAGGAACCATCCCTGTTCTGCTCTCCTCATAGGATGTTAGGATCTGAATCCTCACAAGTCCCAGCACCATCTCAAATTAGAGGAAGTTGGTGTTTCTCATCTTGGGTTAAACCCCCACCCCAGGGGGTCAGAGTTCCTCAGGAATATGAGGATTAACTTTTTTCCATTCAGCCCTGAGCTAGCATTACACACACTTGATTTTCAAGTAGAGGCCACTAGTCAATCATGTGACAAGGGGGCAGGTGACCAGCCCAGAGGAGGGGCAGAGACACCTCTATGAGAAGAAGCATGGTCAGGTGAGTAGGTAGATATCCATAGTAAAGGGATGGAGAGAGAGAGAGAGAGAGAGAGAGAGAGAGAGAGAGAGAGAGAGAGAGAGAGAGAGAGAGAGAGATCCAGTGGCTCACAGATGTGACATGCCTGGGTGGAGGGGCTTCAGAGGGTGAGTGTGTGCAGAGCTTAATTGGTGGACCACACAGATATGACAAACTGAAGTTGGCGAGAGCCAACCAGGAACACTTTTCACCAAGGGAAAGCAGATACCCTAGAAGTAGTTTCGGTTGAGATGCTTGTGCTTCCATGAGGCTTAATAGCTTAAACCTGTCTGGGCAATGCACAGTGATGGTGATCACTGTGGCCTCTTCTAGAATTGGAGTGATTGCTGGGATATGGCTCAGTGGTTAAAGGTGCTTGCTTACAAAACCTATTGACCTGTTTTTGTATTCCCCAGGACCCATGTAAAGCCAGATGTGTTCAGTAAGACTCCGGCATGCTCATGCATGCACATGTGTATGTGCTCCCACAAATAATTTTAGAATTCTGTAAATCCTGTAGAATCTAGGCATCAGGTCTCTAGATTTTGTCACGGTATACCTCCTAAATATTTTTGTTTGAATTTTTTTTTAAAGCAAGCTCTCATTCTAGCCCAGGCTGGTCTTTAACTCCATGTTCCTCCTACTTCAGCCTTCCAAGTGCTGGGATTAAAGGCATGTGCTATCACACCCAACTTCCTCCTATTTTGAACTTGGTGTTATCTTTTATTTTAAAGTTTGCATCTAACACTTTACCTTACATTTTAGTAGTCACCAAGGCTATGATATCCAAAAATTGTACCGAGAAAAAATTTAATAAAATAATGCATCTTTTAACTCTCATGGAGCTAAATGTTAGAATGTTACTGGAAATTTAGAGAAGCCCCAACTCTGGGAGCCCGAACACTAGGTGCAACCACATGTCCCGATGTGTCAATTAAAAGATGAGAATGGTGAAAAGCAGAGAAAAACAAATTAATCAAGTAGTGGAAAGAAGAACTGATAAAGAGGTCTAATGACCCCAAATTACATGAACTTTTAAGTTTTAATAGGTCAGGAGGCAAGAGGTATATGCATAATGAAGTTCTGGTCAAGGTGTGGTCTGGTCTCAGTTCTGGTTCTGCAAGATGGCTCCAAGAAATCCTTATAGTTTGAGGGACAATCCAGCTGCCATGAGATGATTGCTTCTGCTTCAGGGTGCAGTGTCACCATCACAGGTAATTGGCTTCATCTGGTTGGGGATGGGGAGTTGTTATCTGTGGAGCTCTGTTATTTAAGGAATCCAAGGTGGTTGTAGGTTTAGGACTAGAGAGTCAGGTGACTTGGGGGTCTGGAGCAGGACACTGCAAAAGCTAACAGTCAAGACAGTAAGATACTTGCGTTACTCTTTGTGCCTTCAGCCTTGAAAGAGGATGCGATAGGTAGCACTGGTTTTGACAGACACTCCTTGAATGACTGACATCCATATGTACAGAGTCAAGCGTGAATCTGACCAAAGTGAAGGAAAGAAAATAAAGGGAAGACAGAATTACCAGGCTTCCATCTTGGTTTTAGTTATCTTGTGGGCCCAAATGAGCAGAGACCAAAGGAAAACCTTGAAACCGCTGGGTGTTCCTCAGGTGCAGTCCAGTCCACTTTTTTTTTTTTAAATAAGTCTATCAGTGGCCTAGAACTTGCTAAATAGGCTTGACTGGGTGCCCACTGAGACTCAGGGACCCACCTGTCTGCCTTCTCAGTGCTGATATTACAAGCACATGCCACCTGGGTTCTGGGGACTCCAACTTAGGTCTTCATGCTTGGAAGGCAAGGGCTTTATTGCCCCATGCTAACAAAAGCAGTTTCTAAATGCCTGTTAAATTATGACTTTATCTGCATCAAAATCCTTTTAGATCCTGAGTAATCTTTATCAGCAAAATCATTATTATTTTGCAGTGCTGGGGATGGAATCCAGGACCTTATGCTCTACAACTGAGCTATACCCTTATCCCTAATAATCAAAACTTTGTCACTCTTTGAATTCATTTTGCCATTTCTTGAATATATTGTCCAAGTCTTTTGGGGGGCTATTTATCAGGTGGGGCCTGACACCCATTTACAATAAGTGAGGCCTTCTAATAGTATTTAAGCTTAATCTGTTAATACTCAAGTTGGTGAAATAGGATTGCTGGACCTTCAGAGATAGAAGATAAATCTACCTAACATGAAGGTTGAGAAAGAGGAACCTTAAAAATTCATGCATATGAGCCAGGCGTGATGGTGCATGCCTTTAATCCCAGCACGAGGGAGGCAGAGGTAGGAGGATCACCATGAGTTCAAGGCCACCCTGAGACTATACAGTGAATTCCAGGTCAGCCTGGGCTAGAGTGAGACCCTACCTGGGGGGGGGAATTCATGCATATGAGAAGCCCCCTAACTGAAGAAATGCATTATTGTGATTCAGATGTGGGAGGTAAAAGCTCCTGATACTTAAAGTACCTGAAAGCCCTGAGACAGACATAGAGAGACAAGTAGTTCTTACACTCAGGTAGAGGAGGAGCTACCACAGAACATACAGGCAGCTGAGATGAAAATCTCATGGCTCTTGGTTTCTATTATTGAGTTCTGCTTATATTCAATTAGGGGAAATAAAATCTCTCATTTAGCAGGTAGGGAGATAAATCTCAATACTCGGTAAAGGAAGCATTTTGCCACTTACACGGGGAAAATAAAGTCTTGTCACTTCCCCGAGATATCCTGGCACAGTAATAGAAGAGTCCTTCAGACCTGAGGGAGAGTAGGTCTTGTAACACTCATAGCTCTTAAGAATTAGGGAGATGAGATTTCATATCACTTCATAAAGTAACGTAGGTGTCCTGACTATCAAGAAAAAGGGATGGGGATGTCCCATACTGACATAGGGAAGGTAAGTCTTTGTAATACTGCAATAGGTGAGATGAGACCTCTTGGTCACTTAGAAGAGGTAGAACTGAAGAGAGGAGGCTTGTCTGTGATACTCTGAATGCCTAAAATCTCTTGCACTCAAATAACAGATGATTTTAAGACCCTGAGGCAGGGGAAATAAGACCTTGAGACAGGCAGGGAAATGAGTGTAAAGATTCTAAAAGCCTCTCCTTTTAACCCCACTCTCCACCCACCTCCTCTCGCCATGCTCTAACTCCCAGAGGAAGCTTTCTTCAATTATGGAAATTGAGGTTTCTAAGAGTTGTTTCAGTCTTGCTTGGTAGTAAACTCAGATTAGGTCTGGGTTGCTAGAATCAATACCTTTAATGCTAATTCCTAGGCCCTTCTGTACTAGCACCTGTAGACCAAAACCTAGAGATCAAAGCCTACTTTCCAAAGTTTTGGTATGGCTTCAGTGAGATTCTCACCTTTTGTGAAACAGACACCCCATAGAGTGTGGACTAGACACCTCATACAACAACACAGTGTAAGCTAACACACCCCCCTCCATACTTTAAAAAAAAAAAAGACTTTGAAAACCTTTTCTTCCTTTTACTAGGTGGCTCAGCTCTCTCCCCACTTTCTTTGCTCTGAGCTCTGCCACTCCCTTGTTGGCATTAATAAAACTTTGGGCCCAAAAAGAAGCTGTCTCAGTAGTTTTCTAAATTCTGAACCTAACATTGAGATCAGAACTTTGGACAGTCAGGGTAGAGATGAGCCTGTGATTCTCTGGTAGGGAAGGCAAAAGCTTGTAACATTTGGGTAGGGAGATGAGACTATATCCAAGTATAAGAAGAAAGTAGACTTCCTGCCAGTTAGGGGCAGGAAATGAAAACTCCTGACATTTCATTATGGCAGCTGAGACTTTAGAACACTTACATAGATGAAGTACAACCTTTGAACATTCAGAGAATTAAAAGCCTCTTGATTCTCAGGTAGAGAATGTGACAAGTGACTACTAAGGTGGAAGAGATGAGACTTCTGGCCCTGATGTGGAAGAAATGTTCTCATACAGGGAGAGGAAGCGAGAGCTCCCTGATACTCAAGTAAGATGTTCAAGACCTATTGGATATTCAGTTGAGGGGATTTAATGGAAAAAAATACCTCTTACCTCAAATGGATTAAGAGATAATTAATTCTGGAGCCAAGTATGAGTGACCATGGTCTGGAACATAGATTTAGGATTTTTATTTTTTGAAGTATTTCATGAATTTCATTATTTTATGAAATTTTACCCCAAATTTCATGTTCCAACGTGTTAACAACTTCATGAAGTTTTTACAATTATAGAGCAAAAGAAGGTCATAAATTAAGGCTCTTCTAAAATACATTGGTGGAAATAGGTAGTTGGGTCATAGCAAAGTAGGATGGGGTGTTGGGGAGGGGTGGGAAACTCTGTTATGAATCCCAAGTACTATCTGATAACATTTTTAGCTTTTAGGATAATGGAAATTACATTTGTACATTTCAAAGGGATTTATTTAATGGTGACAGGATGTTAGGTCAGACACAGATGGACCAGAGATGACTATTAAAGACCCCCTAACATAATCTGGCTGTGGACCTGCAACATCCAAACCTCTATGCAATCATTGAAATTTTAAACCAGTCCAGCTTAGCAGGATGTTTAAAGGTGCAGCTTCTTTCCCTAAACTTTAGTTCACAATTCCCCCTGTTGGCCAAGCAGCACATTGGGCAGGTAGAGGTCAAATGTGTGCATGTGTATGAGCATGTCAGGGTCTCTTATAACTGCAAACAAATGCCACTCTGGCTTTATATGAATAGGTTTTTTAAAATATATTTACTTATTTGAGGGAGAGTATGGGCACACTAGGGCTTCTTGCCACTGCAAATGAACTCCAGACCCATGCACCACATTGTGCATTTGGCTTTACATGGATACTGGGGAATTGAACCTGGCCAACAGGCTTTGCTAGCAAGTGCATTAATTACTGAGCCATCTCCCAAGCCCAAAATAAATTTTTTTTTGTTTTTTTCGAGGTAGGGTCTCACTCTAGTCCAGGCTGACCTGGAATTCACTATGCAGTCTCAGGGTGGCCTTGAACTCACAGCAATCCTCCTACCTCTGCCTCCCGAGTGCTGGGATTAAAGGCGTGAGCCACCACGTCCAGCTTAATTAATTCTTTTTTAAGAACCTGTTTTGGAAGAAAATCATTAAAATCATTAAAAATCTCTGTATCTGATGTTAAATCTTATAGCTAATTGAGATTCTTATTACTTTAATAAATGCTTTATATTAGCAAGTAGCATTTTAATGTTTTATGAAACATTTAATAAACTCGAAGACATTTAAAAAATAATTTTATTTATTTGCAAGCAGAAAGAGATAGAAGAGAGACAGATACAGAGAATGGTGCCAGAATCTACAGCCGCTGTGGATTCCAGATGCATATGCCACTTTGTGCATCTGGCTTTATGTGGGTACAGGGGAATTGTACTTATGCTATTAAGCTCTTCAGGCAAGAGCCTTAACCGCTGAGCCATCTCTCCAGCCCCCCAACACATTTAAAGAAGAGTAGTTAATGTTATGAATATATACTTTTTTTTTTCAAGGTAGGGTCTCGCTCTAGCCCAGGCTGACCTGGAATTCACTCTGTAGTCTCAGGGTGGCCTTGAACTCATCGTGATCCTCCTACCTCTGCCTCCCGAGTGCTGGGATTAAAGGTGTGCGCCACCACGCCTGGATTTGTTATGAATATATACTTATCAGGCCTTTAAAAATATTTTTATTTATTTGCAAGGCGAGAGAGAAAGGGGGAGGGGGAGAGAGAGAATGAGAATAGGCATTCTAGGGCCTCTTGCCGCTGTAAACAAACTCTAGATGCATGTGCCACTTTGTACATCAGGCTTATTTGGTTTCTGGGGAAACCTGGGCCAGTAGGCTTTGCAAGCAAATGTCTTAATTGATAAGCCATCTCCCCAGCCCAGGCCTTTTAATATATCATTAAAACACTCACATTCACACATTTTAAGTTTGTATACCAAGAAATTTATATTTGTAAAAACAAACAACCAAACAAAAAACAGTGTTATGAGCCAGGCATGGTTGCTCATACCTAGAGTCCCAGCACTTAGGAGGCTGAGGTAGGAGGATTGTTGTAAGTACCAGGACAGTCTGGGCTACAGTCAGACTCTGCCTCAGTCCCTCAGTAAAACAAACAAATCAAGTAAAAAAAGAAATAATGTCAGTGTAAAATAAAATGAATGAAAAAGACTGAAGTGGCATATATATACATATATATGGCATTATATGTTGTCTTCTTTTCTTCAGTTTAGATTTTTAGAATTTATCTTACCTCAGCTTGTCTAAGATAAGGATCTTGGGAAGCCTGCTTTCAAAAGAGACAGCAGCAGTCAAAAAATTTCTAAAAACACTTATATTTGTCTCTCTCTATATATGCATAGCACTAAAATAACTTTAAAAACAAGTGTATAACTGAAGTGACCACTGTGACAGAGGTTCAGATACAGAGGGTTATGAGACTAAGATCTTTGGGAATAGGGAGTTTATTAACAGTTTGGAGGGGAGTTTGTTAGGCAAAAGGGGGAGGGTCCAGGAGCCAGAGAATCAGCAATGGCCCACAGGCTGCCAACCCAGAAGCAGCAGCATGCTGTGGGTCAGGAGGGGAGGAGAGGAACCAGGTATGAGCCAACTGAGAAGCCAGGAAAAGAGAGAGGCAGAGAGAGGAGAGAGAGAGAGAGAGAGAGAGAGAGAGAGAGAGAGAGAGAGAGAGAGAGAGAGAGAGAGAGAGAGCGCACCAGGGCTACCACCTGGGTCTGGCTTATGTGGGTACTGGGGAATTGAACCCAGGGCCTTAGGCACTGGAGGCAAGTGTCTTAACCGCTGAGCCATCTCTCCAGCCCAGCATCAGATTTTGAGACCATGAAAATTGCTTGTATCTTAAAAGTAAGGTAGAAATTGGTCTTTGATACATTAGCTTGTCTTTTAGGTCATTACCCATTATTCAAGCTAGACAAAATTATGACCACTGTTTTGGAAAAGAAAAGCACAACTGGACAAGTGATGTTCTTTGCTTAATTTTAAAAGAGAAATCTATAGCAGTTAATCTGATGTACATTAGAGGTATTTTGATTAACATAAACATTTTATGTTATCCCTAACTATTAAGATAGGTGAAGCTTACCAAAACCTATGTGGTACAATGAAGGCATCCTTAAGAGCAAAATGTATAGCTTTAAGTTCCTATATTAAAAATTATGGAAAAAAGAAATTAAAGATGTCACAAATAAATAGCTTAATGTTACGTTTTAAGGCCTTGGAAAAAGAACAAGCCAAACCAAAAATCAGTAGATGAAAAGAAATAATAAAGATCAGGGCAAACATTAATGAAATAGAAACCAAAAAAATAATACAAGGAACCAATGAAACAAAAAGTTGGTTCTTTGAAAGTTAAAGAAAAGTTTAGAGTTTGAAAGGAAGAAGCAAAGAGAAATCTCTACGGCAAAGAGTTAGGCTTTACTATAGGTGAGTTGTAGAGGGACACTTTACATCTCAGCAGTTGGGACTCTGGAAACCCGAGGTACTACCATGTTTTTAAACTCTTTTGTGTATGTATGGGATCTGGGAAGAACTACTTCCTGCTTTGGGGGGCAGATTATGGTGGATGTAGAGTCTGGAATAACTAAAGGAGTAGCATTGTTTTCATTGCATCTAGGGTAGTGGATGGGACGATGGCATTAAGACATTCTAGGAGAAATTTCTGTAAAAAATTTAGAAGACAAAGTAGAAATATAAGTAGGAGTATAATTAGGATGAAGGCTGTAAGTAGGAGGAATAACCAAGTTGGGAGAGATTTGAAAACACATCCTGAAACACTAGTTTGTTGTTGAATCCAGTTTGTCTGGTCACTGAGTCACCGTGTCCATCTCAACCTGTTGGGACTTGTGAGTGTAGAATGCATATTAGATTGAGCCCTCCATGGTTTTGAAGTACCACGGCAGCCAGGAAATCAAGTTGATCTTGGACAGAGTCAATCTGGCCTGATATTTCCATTAGGCTTTCTGACAGCTGGTGTAACAGAGCGGATACTTCACATGTGGACACTCCCAGTCCGGCTGCTCCTGCAGCCATGCCTGTGAACAGAGGGAGAACATTACATCTCTTTTTGATCTTATATTAGTAGTTAAGGGGATTGGAATGGGGGAGTCAGGAAGTATAAGAGATATAGCAGGGGAAAGAAAGCCGAAGATGCATGTGCCTGTCCAGTTAATTGGGAGATACATATAGAGTGAAGTTCCGCATATCCAAAAGACACCTTTTTGGTAGAAAGGACAGGGAATGGGGTCTAGATGGGTTATTTTATGGAACTCTCCTGCTCCAGATCGTCTTCTATTTTGTCAGGTGTTCCATACAAAGAAGGAGTATCCTAGAGACAGGGCAGTGAGGGATTGATTGTAAGAGAGTTGGGTTTTTATGGATGATTTTTCTTGAGTTAGGTGGAAAGTGTATCTGTAGATTTGGTAAGGTGTAGGAGTTTTTGAGAACCAACAGATGGCAACAGAGTCCACTGGAAAAGGCCAAGGTTTGTTGCAAAGCTGAAAGGATCCTCCAAAAGCTGGAATCGACGGCTTCCTTTCCACCCCCAGCAAAATAGGGAGCTGGGAGATGTTTAAGAAAGATTAAAAGTAGGTATGTTGGTTAGGCAGATGGTGTTGTAAGGCACATCTGCAACAAAATGGTTTAAGTGGCCTTGTGAGACAAAGGTGTTGAGAGTGAGCTCACACTGATGACACAAGAGAGAGCCCCACTGGATGGGCTGCCAGGAAGGGAGGTCTAGGAATGCATAAAGAGGCTTTGGGAGCCAGGGTTAATTTTGTCTGGTAAGGGCCCTCAAATAGTTTTGGGGGAGGTTTGAGTTTTATTGTAGTCAGCTTTCTCTTGTTGTTGCACAGAAAGAATCCGAACAAAAACAGCTTGTGGAGGAATGGCTTGATTTTGGCTTACAGACTCAAGGGGAGACTCCACCATGGCAAGGAAAGCGATGGAATGAGAAGAGGGTGGACATCACCTCCTCCATGGCACTGCAAACAGCAGCAGGAAGGTGTGTCTAAAACTGGCAACGGGAACCTGGCTAGAACACCCATACGCCCGCCCCCAACAACACAACTCCAATAAGGTTCCAATTTCAAAACTGCCATCAGCTGGGGATCAAGCTTTCAGAACATGTAAAGTTTATGTGGAACACCTGAATCAAACCATTACAAGTTTTGTAAGGTTGTGAGTAACCCCTAATCCTTATTATTGTATTAAGACCGGGACTTGTCCATAAGTTTGCTTTAGAAAGTCGTATTTGGAAGTGTCATGAGAATTGTAATAAAAACCTAAAGGTGAAGTAAGTGATCCAGGTGGAGAGTGGTGTTGGGAAGACCTAGTTAATTATTTGAGAGAGGTGTAGACAGAACCAGTAGGTTGAAAATAAAGGAGGAATTATGTTCCCTTAACAACTGGGTGGTGAGGCTGATAGTTTGGTTTAGGTATTTGGGAAGAGTTGAGTTAAAGGGAAAAGACTGTTCAGCCTATATTTTATTTAGAGAGGTAAGCGATGTTAGGAACACTAAGTAGCTCTACCCTCACCCATAATTCCTAAGCATGTTAGGGCGAGAGTGACTCTTTGACATTGGTTCCTGTTGTGTGGAACTGTTGTAGCCAGATCTATGGAAAATATTAGAGTTAATCCCATAAAAGGATTAAAGTTACAGGGTGACATAAAAGTGTTTTGATTATAGGTTGGCTAGTTAGAAGGGGTATTAAGGTGGTAAGGGTTGTGAAGAGGAAGGGAAGAGTAGAAAATACAAGACTAGGGAGAAAAATTGTATTTGTTTGGGGGGAAAAAGAGAGAATGGTGCCCTGCAACCAGAGGATGTCAATGGCTTCTAGGAGGTCATCAGTTGTTGTTATTGGTTGAGGAACAAGCCAGAGATCTTCTAGTACTGATTTCTGTTAGGAACCAATGTAGCTGTGGCAGGGTGAGACTCATTTGAGAAGTTTTACTCTGGAATAGGAGAAAGTCTGGAAATTCAGAGAGAAGTGGACTAGTAACTATAGAGTGATAAGAGGATTAGGGGGCTATCTTAAGCTTGGATATGTGTATCGAAGTAGGGAGGCCTTGGAATCTAACTGCTGTGGGCGTGGTAAGTATGACCTTATATGGTCCTTTTTACTTCGGTTGTAAAATGTTTTGTGGGGGGTTGTTGAGATTTACATGATTTGGGGTTAGGTGAGGGGTATGGTAGCTTCTGGTCCACATAGGCCCAGAGAGTTTTCTAAGGTGTTGTAGGAGGGGGAAGTATAGTGCAATTGTTAGAAAGGAGGAGCCAGCAATCCTGGAGTTACTAGGGGCCTGCTGTATAGGAGCTCGGCGGGGCTTGGGTTTTCATGGAAGTGAACAGATTTTAAGTAGAGCCAAGGGTAGAAGTATGGGCCAATCTAAGTGTAAATGTATAGAGAGTTTGATTAGGGATTTAAAAAAATTATTTATTTGAGACAGAGTGAAAGAGAAAGAGGCTGACACAAAGAGAGAATAGGCACACCAGGGCCTTCACCCATTGCAAATTCCAGACACATGTGCCAGGTTGTGCATCTGGCTTTACATGGGCATTGGGAAATTGAACTCGGGTTTTTCTGCTTTGCAGGCAAACACCTTAACTGCTAAGCCATCTCTCCAGAGCAGGGATTCTGCTAATATGCAGTTTACACATTCTACTTTGCCTAAGATTGAGGTTGGTAGGGGTGTGTAAGTTGCATTTTATGTTTAGGGAAGATATCTTCGCTATCTGAGAGGTGAATTTGAGGCCATTATCTGATTGTAAGAAAGAAAGAAAGAAAGCCAAACAAAGAAATTATTTCTGTAATGAGGATATGGGTGACCATAAAAGCATAGTTGTTAGTTGAGGGAAACGCTTCTACCTACCCAGTGAAGGTGTCTACTAAGACTAGAAGGTATCTGAGTCTTTTTAAAGGAGGCATGTGGGTGAAATCTAGTTGCCAGTCTGAGTCTGGGAGAGATCCTTTGTCCTGGTGTGTTGGAGAGAGTGGGGGCCTAATGTTGGAATTAGGGTTAGTACTTAGACAAGTTTTGCAAGAGGGGGAAGTTTGATGTATTAGGTGTTTATCTTGTGGGGATGAAAAATATGTGTTTTTAACACCTGAGTAAGGGCTTGGGAGCCTTGATAGAAGTTGTGAAGGGTCCCTCTTCCCCCACATGGCAACGGAGTAGGACTGCTGACCCAGGCCTCAGTGAGTAAGCTCTCGAGTAAGAAGGGGGTATCGCCTGCTACATGGGCCGTGAATGGAATGGGAGGAAGCCTAACCCCATGGAAAATGGATCAGACCTGGAACACCCTGGCCCAGTCATTTGTTCCTTCCCGCACTGAGCTGTTGACCAAAGAGACCCACAAGGTCCCTAAAACAAGACAGAATTCTGTCAAAGCTCTTTGACAGAATCCTGTCAAAGCAGGCCAAAGGTAAGATCCTATTGCTGAAGAAACCACAGAAGTCATCACACAACACCACGAGACCCTGCAAGATCCAGAATGGCAACCAGCCCCCAGAGGCTAGCATATGCAGTGTTGGGAGGTGCTACATAACCGGCCAGGGGAAATTGGACAATAATATTTGGAGAAAGCAGAGACCACTGATATGCAGTGCAGACTGTTGCCATGAAAAGGCTGACCACACTGCTTCTGGGAGAGGTCAGCAAGCCAGGAAGTGATACAGCGCCATAGCCTGGGTGAGGGTAGTCAACAGCTTTCAAATTGGCCAGGAAATCCACTCAGTGTCAAGGAGCCCTTAACTGGAATTGGGCCCCCGCAGAGAAACTCCCGTAACTAGAGAACTACAGAGAGGCTAATCCCAATAGAATCTTGCCAAATTAGAAATGTGTGTCACATTTAACCTATATTGACCTCACTCTCCGATGGAGATCCTGTTTGTATTTTTCAGAAGCCAGTGAGAGAGCCGGGGTCATTCCAACTCTACCAAGTTTCAGGCAGAGGGCTGACAGACTGGCAAGAGACAAGCCACCCCAGGCTTATTGTGTAGGCCCCAAATAAACCCTTGTAAGAGTGACAGGATAGCAAGCGATCTACCAGCACAGCTAATCAGTCAACCCAGGATAAGTCAGCGTGATGGACACCAATGATTTCCAACACAATCTAAAGCAGAAGTACAGAAGCCCTTAATTAAGATCTCTGTCTTAAATGTCACCCACCATGACTCAGGGAACTAAGCGGAAGAGGGGGTGGAAAGAGTGTAAGAGTCGTGGTGGGGGGAGAATATCCAGAGACATCACCCCCCTCAGCAACAGCACACAAGGGAGGGGGAACCTAGCTGCCTGCTGTGCTATCCATAACCTCCTACCCCATGGAATGATCCAGTATGCCCACCGAGGAGGATACCCAGTGGATTGGGGACAGGGAGGAGGGAATCGGGGATACCAATGTAATATTTACTAATACAATGTATCTAATTTTGGACAATAAAAATATGGATTTAAAAACAATAACAACAAAGAAAAAGTTGTGAAGGGTAAGAAAAGTTACATATCTGAGATTTTCAGGTAGGATTAAAAGCAGATTCTGGTACCACTAGGACCTATCCTGGTGGCCACCCTGAGAGGTGATTTTATCTTGTTCTGTTTTGGTATAAATAGGGGAGTCAGTATTAAGAGTGAGAGGCATGCTTTGTTGAAGACAGAAATATGTTGAGAATTATGTTGATGTCGCTGGCAGTGGATGACAGCAACCAGTTTTCATTCTCAAGCTGTCTGTAACAACTTGTGCATAAAAGCGCCATTCTGAATTGGGATATTAATACTGGATGAGGAACCCTCATTAACTATTTTATATCTGGCTAGCAGGAGAGCTCTGGTTAGAGCTAGCTATGAATTTTGCCTGCTGGGAGGTTTTGGACAGGGGAAAGGGAGTGGGATTCTATAATGATGGCAGGGAGGTTTTGGGTGTTAGGAGGAGGTACTTGTTGGACAATAGCATAGCCAGTGTATTTTTTTTTTTTGCTTTCTTTTGAAGAGCTCCCATCTATGAACCAATTAGAGTCATTGGGGATGGGCTAATCTAGGATGTGATGAGAGGGGTGAAGAGTTCATTACAGAAGCACAGGAGTAAGAGGAGGCAAATCGAGGCTTATAGTACTAGTAGGAAGACAGGTAGCTGAATTTATTGCATCCGTGAAAGGAAATGTGAGGATCTAAGAGATGAGAGTGAAGGAGAAAGTAAGAGAAAGGTTTTGTGGCTAAGAAGTTTGCTGATGTATGCCAGGACCAGCCATGAAGGGGGTGTATGAGGATAAGTTGGTTAGATTTGGGTATTAATATAGCTGCTGTGGCTAAAAGTTTTAAACACTGAGTCTAGCCTTTTGAAACTAAGTTTAACTGTTTTGAAAGATATGTGTGTCTCCTGCTGCCTATCCCAACAGGATCTGGGCTTGTCCCCTGTTTGTGTGTAAATAAAGGTAGAATAAGGTTTTGATGGGTTTGGGAAATAGAGGGCTGAGGTTTGGAATAGGCTTAGTTTTAGTTTGTTGAAAGGATGACAGAGAGAGGTTGGAGAAGTTAGGGGCTCATCAAGGTTCCCTTTAGTGGCCTTATAAAGATTTTTAAAATTAATTTATTTATTTGCAAGCAGAGAGAGAGAGGAGAGAGAGAGAGAGAGAGAGAGAGAGAGAGAGAGAGAGAGAGAGAGAGAGAGAGGAGACAGAGATTGGGTGCACCAGGGTGTCCAGCTGCTGCAAATGAACTCCAGATGCATGCTCCACTTTGTGCATCTGGCTGTATATGGGTACTGGGGAATAAAACTCAGATTGTTAAGCTTTGCAGAGAAGTGTCTTAACCGTGAAGCCATCTCTTCAGCCTCATAAAGGGGTTTTGCTAAGAGGGAGAAGTTCGGGATTTATATCTGAAATCTCATTATCCCAGGAAATCCCAGGAAAAGAGATCTTTTTTTTTTAACCACTGGGGAGTGGGGTAAATTTTGGATAAAAACTATTTGGTGGAGGGAATATATCTCAGTTTAGGGGTGAGCATAACTCCTAGATAAATGACAGAGGAGGCAGCAAGTTGGGCCTTATCTTTTTTTTTAAAGAGTTATTGTGGGTTTGAGTCCCCTTAGTCCCTCTGGAGTGAGTATTATGGGATAGAAAAAGAAGAGTATGGGTCTTTTAGGGTGATAGCTATGGGTGGGTGGTGGCTAGCAACTGATGGGTTATCTCTATCCCATACTAGAGGATTTACTTGGGGCAAAAGAGAAGTTTGGGGAGAGAAAGTCTCATCAGGAAGTGGAAAATCATGGAGAGTAAAGATCATATGGAAATAAAAGGTGGACGGAACAGCGAGGCCTTATTTTTTCATAGGTCTCTTCCCATGAGTGAGGAGGGATAGGAGGGGGAGTACTATGAAGGAATGAATTGGGATTAGGTTTCCAATGGTGCAGTATAAGGGCAAGGTCATTTTGAGTATTTGGATAGTTCTCTCTATGCCCGTGAGAAAAGTGGGGGCCAGAAGGAGGGGTCCCAAGTATTCTGGAAGTAATGAAAGAGAAGCCAGTGTCAGAAATAAGATATTCCAGACACTGTCTCAATTATCCTTGGTTCATGGGACTCGCCTCTAGTGGCAGAGGCTATTGAATCCAGACCGCCTCATTCTATCATTGGTAGTAGGATAAGAGGATCTTGTGGTTCATTGTGCTCCTTTGGGGAGGGGTGTCTCCCCTGAGGACATTACATTTTCCAGTGTCCCCACTGCCCACAGTTGGGACAAAGCTTGGTAGGATGCCAGGTGTTTGATACTTTTTAGCCCAGTGTCCTGCTGCTCCACAGCAGAAAGTTTCCAGGGGATGTCTGGAACTGTTGGCTTGATATTGGTGATTGACCTGTTTTGGGCTGAGGGCTTATGGTGGATGCCAGAAGCTGGTGTTTCAGTTTTAAATGTTTTTCTTTCTCCCATTTGTATTCCTCCTCCCAGTTATTGAAGACCTTGAAGACTAGGTTGAGAAGTTCCTATATGTACAGATTCTTTTCAGAAACACGAGGAACTTTTTCTAAGATAGACCACATATTATGATAAAATAAGATCTTAACAAATACAGGAAAATTGAAATAATCCTTTGTACTCTATCTGATCCCAGTGGAATAAAGCTCCTAATCAACAGCAAGAGAAACTATAGTACATGCACAAATCTTGAAAATTAAACAATACATACTGAATGATGAATAAGCCATTGAAAAATAAGGAAATAAAAAAGTCATAAATCAAATGATAATGAAAACACAACCTAACAAACATAAGCTACTATGAAGGTAGTTTTGAGAGGGAAATTTATAGCTATAAGTGCTTATATTAAGAAATTATGTAAGAATAAAATTAGAAAGTAGAAAGATCACAAGTAAATAATGATACACACACACACACACACACACACACACACACACACACACACACACACACCCCTTAGGGCCTTGGAAAAAGAACAAGGCAAACAAAAATCAGTAGATGGGAAATAATGAAGATCAGGGCAGAAATTAATGAAATAGAAGCCTCCCCCAAATTATAAAAATCAATGAAAGAGTTGTTTGAAAATATAATCAAGATTAACAAATCCTTAGTGCAAGAGACAGAAGACACAGATTAATAAAATTAGAGATGAAAAAGGAGCTATACAAGATAACAATGAAATTCAGAAAAATTATGAGGACATATCTTAAAAACATATACCTCACTAATTTGAAACTCTAAAAGAAATGGATGAATTTCTGGATATATATAGCCTACCAAAATTAAACAAAGATGAGATAAACCAAATGAAATTGAAGCAGTTATATATATTTTTAAAATCTTCCAACTAAAAAGGTCCAGGCACAGAAGGATTCACTGGTGAACTTTACTAGAGACCTTCCAAGAAACACTAATACTAATACTTCTCAAACTATTCCGTAAAATATAAAAGGAAAAAACACTGCCCAACTTTTATTAAGCCTGCATTATCTTGATTTCAAAACCAGATGAATATACAACAAAAATTTAAAAAACAGACCCTCATGAACATAGATGAAAAATGTTCAACAAAATACTTGCCAACAGAATACAGTGACACATAAGAAAGATCATTCACCCTGATCAAGAAGTGGGTTTTATTCCAAAGATGCAAGGATGATTCAATGTATACAAATGGATAAATGTATGCATCATATAAATGGACTCAAGAACAAATCCCATGATTATCTCAATGAGTGCAAAAAAAGACATTTGGCAAAGTTCGATATCACCTCATGATAAAAGTATTGAAGAAACCGGTAAAAGAAGGAACATATCTCAGTAAAGGCTATATCCAGAAAATCTCTAAACAAAATTATACTACATGGGAAAAAACTTGAAGCATTTCCATAAAAAATCAGAAAAAAGATAAGGGTATCTATTTTCTTCACCTTTATTTGTTTTGTTTTGTTTAGTTTTTCAAGGTAGGGTCTCGCTCAAGTCCAGGCTGACCTAGAATTCACTATGTAGACTCAGGGTGGCCTCGGACTCATGATGATCCTCCTACCTCTGCCTCCCAAGTGCTGGGATTAAAGCTGTGTGCTACCAAGACTTCACCAGAAAACTTTTAGAGCTGATAAACACTTTCAACAAATTAGCTGGATACAAGATTGATGCATACAAAGTAGTAGCCTTCCTATAGACCAATAATATATATGCTGAGGATGAAATCAGGGAAACAATCCTATTAACAATTACTTCAATAAAAAAAAGCCTTGGAATACACCTAACCAGGAAGTAAAAGACCCCTGCAATAATAACTTTACAACAACTCAAGAGAGAAATTGAAGGTGAGACTAGGAATGCAATCCCTATGATCATGGATTAGAAGAATCAATGTTGCAAAAAGGGAATATTTTATCAAAGATAATCTACAGGTTGAATGCAATCCCTATCAAAATTCTAATGATGTTTTTTTTTTACAGAAGTAGTGTCCAACTGCCCTGGAATTATAGAAAGTGAATCTTATATTTGTTTACCCAAGAATGGGCTGCTTCTTAGAGCAGAGCCAGAGAGAAGGAAAACTAACTTTTGGAGTCATTTAAACCAAGAGTTTACCCACTGTGTCTGTTGTTGCCACTTATCTGATGTTCCTGTGGCTATTGCTTCTGCTGACAGGTAATCATTGGTGTCTTATTGAACAGCAAAAACCAGTAACACGTGGGCAAGTTGAACATTACATGGGCAAAATATAGGTAACACGTGAGTAAGGGGCAAAGAACTTTTGAATCCAAATAATTCTTTAAACATTTGTTAAAGGAAGGGATTTAGGGGTATGAACTATTGGACTTAACTGATCCAGAACACACACACACACACACACACACACACCATTCACAAATGCAGTCCCACTAAGCCCACCTGTTGCTTTCAACATTTCTGTGGGCAATTCATTACTTTTAACGTGCCCATTGCTTTCAATGTATGGTCATAATGTCTCATGCACATACACATTGTTCTGGGTCAGGAGTGCCACAAGTCACTGAGGAAGTTGGGCAAAGAGCATAGATTAAGTTTAGTCAGCATCTCTTAACATTCCTTGTCAGTATGGTCACATGTGCTCTTCTGGCCAAAAGTCAACTAAGGCAGAGGAAGCCTAGTGACATTGCTCTAATCAAGTGGATTACATAGTTGTAAGATTAACTTCAGGGCTAGTTACAAGACAGGAGTTTATCAGAAAAAGCATCTTAGCAAGCTTCTCAGAAAAGTAGTTACTTGTTAGGCCTTTGAAGAAGTATTCCCACAGTTTTTCCCCGAGTTCATTTCCATATTTCATTCCCACAGTTTGTTCTTATAGTTCATTCCATCAAGCTAGAAAAAGAAAGTCTAAAATTCATTTGGAAGACCTTGGATAACCAAACCAATCCTGAGAAGCAATAATAAGGCTGGAGGTATCACCACACCTGATTTCAGGTTATATTACAGAACCATAATAACAAAAACAGCATGATCCTGACACAAAAGTAGAAATGTAGATTATTGGAACAAATAGAAGATTCAGATATAAACCCATATAGCTATAGCCATATTATTTTTTGAGAAAAATGCTAAAAATGCTCATTGGAGAAAAGACAGCTCCCTAAATAAATGGATATCTACATGTAGAAGAATAAAACTAGGGACTGGGAAGAAGGCTCAGCAGTTAAAGCTGCTTACTATCAAAGCCTACCAGTCTGTGTCAATCCCCCAGCCTCCACATAAAATTAAATGAAGGTGACACATATGTCTAGAGTTTGTTTGCTGGAGTGTGCTCATATACACATGTGTATGCAAGCACACACACAAATAAAGCTTTTTTTTTTTGGTTTTTCAAGGTAGGGTCTCACTCTAGCCCAGGCTGACCTGGAATTCACTATGTAGTCTCAGGCTGGCCTCGAACTCATGGTGATCCTCCTACCTCTGCAGTGCTGGGATTAAAGGCGTGCACCACCACAAAAAGTTCTCTCCATGCACAAGAATGGAGTCCAAATAGATCAAAGATGTTAATATTAGACCTGAAACTCTGCAACTGATAGAACAAAAAGTAGGGAAAACACTTCCCATATAGGCAGAGGTTAGGGCTTTCTGAACAGAAACTGCAGTTGCTTAGCAAGTAAGGCTAAGAGTCAATAAATGGGACCTTATAAAATTAAAAAGCTTCTGTATACCAAAGAAAATTGTTAATCCAGCAAAGTGGCAGCACACAGAATGGAAGAAAACCTTTGCCAGGTGTACATCTGACAGAGGATTAATATCTAGGTTATACAAAAAGAACTTGGAAAAACTAAGCAGTAAGAACTCAAATAGCCCAATCAAAATAATGGGCTATGGACCTGAATAGAGAGGCCTCAAAAGAAAATGCAAATGGAAAAAGACATCAAAATAGAAAAGGGACTAGTTGGAAAGAAAGAGCTCAGTGGAGGGGCTGGAGAGAGGGCTCAGTGGTTAAGGCACTTGCCTCTAGTGCCTAAGGCCCCTGGTTCAATTCCCCAGGACCCACTTAAGCCAGACAGACCCACAAGGTGGTGGCCCTGGTGCTCTCTCTCTCTCTCTCTCTCTCGCTCTCTCTCTCTCTGTATCTCTCTGCTTGAAAATGAATAAATAAAATAAAATAAAAAAAACAAAAAAGCAGGGCATGGCGGTGCATGCCTTTAAAAAAAAAAGAAAAAGAAAGAGCTCAGTGGAAGGGGAACTGGAGAGATGGACAAAAGAAAGTAATAGGAATTATGATCAAACTATATTATGATCAACTATATTTTATAATGAATATTATAAAAAGGTTTCAACATCTTTAGCCACCAAAGAATTGCAAATTAAAACTTCTCTGACTTGGGCGTGGTGGCACACACCTTTGATCCCAGCACAGGGAAGGCAAAGGTAGGAGGATTGCTGTGAGTTCAAAGCCAACCTGGGACTACAGAGTGAGTTCCAGGTCAGCCTGGGCTAAAGTGAGACCCTACCTTAAAAAAAAAGCAAAGAAAAAATAAGAAATGCTAATGAGGAAAGAACCCTTATTTACTGTGGGTGAGAGTGTGAACTGGTGCAGCCATATGGTAAACAGTGTGGAGATTTCTCAAACAGCCAAAAATAGATATACCATGTGCCTAGCTATGCTGTTGCAGGAGAGAGCGCTGGACTCTGGGTGAGCATAGAACCCCTGAGCCAGTGGGTCTTAAGTCTTAAGTTCTTGTCCACATTTAGCAAAGATCTGAGAAACATGGACACAGACAAGGGTAAATTATGAAGGACTTATTAAGGAACAGTTGAAGAGGAAAAAAAAAGCAAGAAAGTCCCCAAGCCAAGAGGAATTTCTCCTCCATCCAAGTTGGCTTTGAGAGAATAAACCAGGTTAAAAAAATCTCTTATGGCAGCTTGGATCAGGCCTATTTATATGAATTAGACATCCACTTAGAATGAGCCTCATTGCCAAGTCCAAATGTATATGATTGGTATCTTGATTAGTTATTGGGCCCACTATGGGTGCTAAGGCCAAACAAAGTTCAAGAAGAAGAATCAGCTGTTCCTTATCACTATCTTGGATCAGACAGGAGTTCTAGTCTCACCAAGGCAGGGCGGCATCCATATTCGTTTGGGCCAATCCCTAGCTGACTATAATAAAAGCTTTCTTGCTCCTAATCTGTGTCAGTATCATTTCTGGGCATATAACTAAAGGACTCTATCCTCTTCTATAGAGATACTTGCTCATTCATGTCTATTTCTGCTCTATTCACAATAACTAGGAAATAGGATCAGTGTAGATGCCCATCAACTGATGAATGGATAATGGAGATGTACATTTACACAGTGGAGTTTTATTCAGCTATAAAGAAAAATAAAGTTATAAACTTTATAGGAAAATGGGTGGATCTGGAAAATATTATACTAAGTGACCCAGTCTCAGAAAGACAAACACCACATATTTTCTCTCATATGTGGATCCTGACTGAATTTTTAGATCTGTGTGTAAGTTGAAGTAAGAGTCAGTAGAAGAGGCCAGGAAGGTTGATAGGGGCCAAAGACGGGAGAGGAGGGAAGAAGGCTTAAGGGGGGGATAATAGATATGTAACTAGAATGGCTAAATATTGGGGGTGGAAATTTTGGTCTAAGTGGGGTCAGGGGAGGGAGGTAGAAGAGAGGAGGGTGGAGACAGTTAACCAAAACTAAGCTGTTATGAATAATCCGTATAGAAACCTACTTCATTGTTAACTAGTTAAAAAATGCAATTTAAAAACGAGTTTGGGCCTGTGGGGGTTTAGAATGCTATGCCCAGAAGTTTTAGGTTGCTGCAAGAAAATCCCAGTACCAGGTATGTCTGCTATGGGGGTAACCAAATGCCTTTTCATTATACTCGAGGCTCGCTCCATGGGAGGGAGTTCATGGCTGGTACTGAAAACCTAATAAAAAGCCTGTGTTTGTGGAGACCCTAGCAGGAAAGCTATTGTTGGGTTAAATGAATATGTTGCTCCAATCAAATTGCCTTCTTACTATGTTCATGTCCATAGAGTGGTGCTGCTCTCACTTTTGGCCAGAGAAGCTTCTTTTTACAGATGGCGATGACTCTTGGGGAGACTCAAAATTCATGAAAGTGCTAAGAGGAGGTGACAGGTGAATGCTAAATGAGACATCTCTATCACACCCTCCAAGGCTCAGGGAATACTGTAGGAGAGGTGGCAGAAAGAATGCAAATATTAGAAGGAAGGGTGCCTTGGAATGCTGTCTTCTGGACATGAGGTAGCTATTGCATTCATGGCCTCAGAGTGGATGTCATCTGCATAAAACCCATATGATATGGTGCCATCATGGCCAACATGTCATCATGGAAGATGGAGGAGGGAAAAAAGACATCAAAATAGAAAAGGGACTAGTTGGAAAGAAAGAGCTCAGTGGGAGTGGGAGAGACGGACAAAAGAAAGTAATAGGAATTATGATCAAAATACAATGTGTAAATGTATGAAAATTGTCACTAAATTAGTTAATCACCAGGGTCACTTTTACAAATGGGAAATTTTAATATGGTATGGCATCTCTTTTTCCTCTAGGTTTTATTATAAAACAGGCCCTATCCTTTTCTTTGATGTAAAATTAATTTTGTTAGTGATATGGGAATTTTGGGGTATTTCTGAGAGTGCCAGAGCCTTTCTTGGTTCTTAGGTGGGTTGTAACTCAAAGGCAACGGTGCTGGATGGTCACGGTCACACAGAGCTTCCAAGGAGTCAGTGGCCTCCAGGTTTTTATCATATGAATTTGAAGAATGACATCCACAGATAATAGAGGGTTAAGTTTAGAAAACTTTTTATTATAGAGCTGAAGAGAAGGGAAGAAGTCAGAACTCCTGCTAGGAGGCAGGGGGTTTTCTGTAAATAGAAAAGCCCACCTAAAAACCAAGACAGGGATCTGTCATGGGTGTTTACTGGTTGGGAGCTGAGTTGGTGAGTCCAGTCCCCAACTCAGGTGTCCATGTGCTGCCAGGATTCTAGAAAAGGGGAGTGATCTCATCTCTAATTTTTTCTTCTAGGAAAAAGAGATATGAGGGAAAACCAGATTCTCCCCTTATGTTCCTGGCCTCTAGTGAAGTGAAGGCTACAAGGACTCCTTTGAGGGAAGGACATAAGGATGACACAGATTCTCCCCCTACAGGCTCATGTACAGTCTTCACTTTTGCTTTCAGGGCCCTATCACCTCTAGATTATCTCAATAGGAGATAACAGAAGAGGCAAGTGAGCAGGATAGATGAAGCAGGGATTTGATAATAGTTAGAATCTCAGAATTTACCTTTAGTTCTGATGTAATCTCTAAAGTGTAATAGTTGGTTCCACAATGCAGGGATGAACATCCAAACCAGGCACAGTTTATGAATGGAAGGGGTTTATTTCAAACCTACAGATCCAGGGGGGAAATTCCATCAATGGCGGAAGAAACTGTTTCCATATATCCAAGCAGAGAGAAACAACTAAATAGCCAGCAAAAATCAAAAAGCAGCAAGCATGGACCAGCAGCAAGCAGGACCCCAGAGCTCAGACACATTTGGACTGAAATTCAGATCCTTCTCCCAAAACACCTTTGGACTGGACCCCAGGATCTGCCCCCCAGTAACACATCTTCCAGTCAGGCAGCTGGAGACCCAAGTTACAAGCTTTAATAAAACACCAGAGTTAATGGAGGACATACACTCAAACTGCCACAGTGCTCATTACTTTTCTATTTATTTTTAACATCTCCTTTTAACTTAGATGTTATTGTTATAACTCTTAGTAATTTTGAAATTATCAATTTTTCATTTTCATTTCACAAACTATTCTTAGTTTTTATTTTCAAGTTAATGGAAATGAGTCTTTATTAAATAACTTTTAATATCAGATAAATAAAACTCTTATAATCTCTTTACAGCAAATATATAATATCAGTGCTTTGCCATCTTAAGTTAAAGGCCCTTTATCATAAATATATGGTTTTAAACTTTACTTGAATTTATAATCCCTATGACTTTCCTACATATACATAACAAAAGAGTGTAGTAAAATTAGCAAATACTAAACTATATTGGTAATTTATCATTCATAGTTTGTGGTTTTTAGAAACAGTACACACACCTAGTATATGTCAATTCCTTGGCTTATTAGTTGCAGTGTATAATGCAACAAAATACAAAATACATGCTTGTTGAACATTCATTCATATCTACAAGATGGTAGTTAGAGATTAGGTTTCAATGCTAGCTATTCTACAAGTGATTAGCATTACATCATAATATGCCATGAAGGCAACTTTTTATATTTAAAAATCAAAATAGCCGGGCGCAGTGGCGCATGCCTTTAATCCCAGCACTCGGAAGGCAGAGGTAGGAGGATCGCCATGAGTTCAAGGCCACCCTGAGACTACATAGTGAATTCCAGGTCAGCCTGGACTAGAGGGAGATCCTACCTTGAAAAACAAAAAACAAAACAACAAAAAAAATCAAAAGTTATTTGTAAACTTTTATATGAAATGTAACTCTTCAAGTAGAAATAAAAAATAAAATTTGTCTATTTACTATCGAATACACTTAAGATTTCAATTTTTGTTATACTGAGGGGAATAAAAGCTCTTTTGTGTTGGAAAGATAACATTTCAAAAAAAAATAATTAGTAGAGAAACCCACCAGTATGTTTTGTCCTTTCAATGCCAGCACAGATTTGGGGACATACTGAGGATGAAGACATCCACAGGTGAAGTGTACAAGTGTATCTAAATTTTTTTCCTTGTGATTGGAAATAGTTTTGAAATGAACAAAATTGATTAGAGGTTATCACAGCTGCTTTCAAGAATTATGCAAAGGGCATTATCTCCCTCTCCTTCCCCTACATTACTAAAAATAAAAATATATTTATAATGTGCAAAAATGGATTGAACATAAAATGTTTCACATTTTGAACTGTAATCTAAAAATTATTTAATATCATGATCAGACTAATGAATGGAATGTTCACATTCTCAATTTTCAGCCACTACAGATGCATCCCAAAGCCCATCCTGAAATGGGAAAACCCAGGTGGCCATTTCCCCATTCATCAAGGGAGGCAGGAATTCACCATGGAGCCAACTATAAGCCTATGTAGTCATTTTTGTCCCAAATTATAACCAGTGATCTAGTCACCTGCCACCAGCCCTATTGTTACCAGTAACTAATCACAATGCATGAAAAAGTTACTTGCAATCCTGCAGAAGAGTTAGGCGTAAGTTGTAAACCAGAAAAAAGTCAGTTTTGTCAAAACTGGCAGCGTAAAAAAGGCAGCATTGAAAGTGTGTCATCTGCAATGCGAGTGTCTCCAGAAACACTAATGTGGCTCGACGTTGGGAACTCAGATGTCCACACTGCTCATAGGTCACACAATTTATCATCTTCATTCAGCCAAGTTCTTCAGCTTAAGCAATGCGTACACAGCTATGTCTCAGAGTCTACAGGATAGTATTAATAATTCAAACCAAACTAATAGACAAGAGACCACTTAAGTTTAGTGTTACCACAGCCTTTTATAAGTTTACTAACAACTTTAGCCTAATCCCAATAAAGCTTGATAAAGTCATAAGAATTCATTAGGAAATTGTGTGTGTGTGTGTGTGTGTGTGTGTGTGTGTGTGTGTGTGTGTGTGTGTGATGAGTGAATTTGGATTGCCTAAGTAACAGATGTCTGGCAAACAGCATGATAGCATTCTCTTTTCACAGATCTTGTTGGCATATTCCATGTAGAAGAGGCTGCGACTGCATGGAACTAGGGCAGCAATAACTTCATTCTCAAAGCAGATCACACAGTCGTGCTTTCTTCTTGATTCTGGAGGTGAGCTAGAAGTGGAACCACCAGTGGAAGAGAATAACTATTGGTGCCATTAGAAAAAGCAGGGATATATATTGGAAGGCCAACATGGTTGCCTATACTAGGCAGGTCGCTCTTAACCCTCTGAGCAAGTGGGTGTTCTATGTCACAAAGCTATTTTTAAATTTTAATTAAAGCAGGTTGCACATTTATGACAAAATATTTTGGGATTTTTAGTTTTAGAGGTATTAAATGTTCCCCATTGAGGGAAATGTGAATCCAAGTTATCTTTTTTTTCTGTATTCTTCCATTTAATCTTAGACACAATCAGACAGAAAGCATGAGGATACTTTTTTCTTTCATTTGTAGTAGAAACCTTGGCAGCAGACAGTAAGTAACTGCTTCAGGTCTGACAAATTGATACAACCAAATTATCTTTAGATTTCCCCTTTTTATCTTTCTTTTAAAAATTAATGTTTTCCTTTTTAACACTTGCAAATTAAATTAATAGTTATCAAACATACAACCAGCTAGAGTTATCAAATGGCAGTTTTCCTTTCAATATTTCTTCTTTCCTTTAATTATATAGAGGTGTGTTGATGCAAAGGAATAGGAAGTATTTTATTTCAGATTCAGATATGAGTGAATAAATATTAAGTTATGCCAAAATTCATGTTCCAACTTGTTAAATCTTCTATAAACTTTTATAGTTATAGATCTTAAAGTTATAAACCAAGGCACTTGTCAAATATATTGGTGGAAACATCTGGTAGGTGGGTTACAACAAAGCTGAGAAGTCTCTGCTATTGGTCTCAGATACTATTTAATGACATTCTCATTTTCATGCTGGTGGAAGCTAGGGGATCTGTTCATATAATTCAAAAGTATTTATCTGGTCACAGAATGTTAGGTCAGACACAGAGGTAGATGCTACTTGGCCATCAACAGGGCTAAAATAGTGCAAGACAATTTGATGATGGGCCTGCAGCATTCCAATCTCTCTACATCGAAATTTTTTCTTTTTAGTGAAACCCTCTGTACATATAGACAATATACCATGATCATCATCCCCTTCCACCACCCTCCCTTTTCCCCTCCCAACTTCCCCTTCACTAAATCTCTTCTTTCCAACTATTCTTTCTTCTGTTTTGCTGTCACCATTTTTTCTTTCCTATTATTTAGGTCTTATGTCAGTAGCATTAGCCTCTGAGTGGTCATGAATTCCATGGCCATTTGTGTCTGGAAGACAGTATTGCAAAGAACTACTTTTGTTCTTATTCTTTCTGCCACCTATTCTACAATGGTCCCTGAGCCTTATTGGGGTCTGATAGAGATGGCTAAGTACTGAATGATCCCCTGTCACTTTCTCTCAGCACTTTAGTGACTTTTGAGTCTCCCCAATGGTCATCTGAAAAGAGAAGCTTCTCAAACCAAAAGTGAAAGCAGCATTAATATATGAGCATAGCAGATAGCAAGATGGTGCAGCAGATAAGGCACTTGCCTGCAAAGCCTAATGCCTTGGGTTTGATTCCCCAGTAACCATGAAAAATAAGATGCACAAAGTGGCATATGCATCTGTTATTCATTTGCAGCAGCTAGAGGCCCTGGAATGCCAATTCTCTCTCTCATTGCAGATAAATAAATTTAAAACAAATATATGAACACAAACATAAGTATTTAGAGGGCAGTGTGGTGGGCATAATATATCCATTTATTCAGACAATAGAAATAGTTTCCCCACTAGGTCTTATGACCCCCCAGCCATAGACTTTTGATTAGGTTTTCAGTACAAGGCAAGAATTTCCTCCCATGGAGCAGGCCTCAAATCTAATTAGAGAGCAGTTGGTTTCCCCCAAAAAAGATATGCCATCATTGTACCATTTGGTACATTTGGCCTGGCTGTTCAGCTGTAAGGCTTGCAAGGTCCACTCCTGGTTGACTGCTGGAGATGTTTCTACCCCAACAGGCTGCTGGGTTTTTTTTTAGCATCCTGACAGTAAACAGGGAGAATCTGTTTACATCTCAGCTCTAGCTTGATTTCTCAGTGACTCGCAGCCCCAACATGTGGAGTAGTCAGCAATAGGGTCTTACCATCTAAGTTCTGGTGGGCAACCAAGAGCCTTGGCAATAGTCTGTATTGTTTTAGGGTCTTCTCTAGCCAACAACTCATTGGGAGGCATTTCACCTATGGCTCTAAATTGAAATTTGAATCAGCTGATAGTCTTGCAGTATATTCAAAGAGGATACAACTGTTTTCTGGGAACTTTAGTTCACAGTGGCAGGAGAAAAAAAGCCAAATGCTAGCAAATTATCAAGCCAAACAACCAAAAATCAAAATGCTTTCAAAGGTCTGAAAACAAACAAAAATAAACTTTATGGTTAGAGACCAAAATGATTTCAAAACAAATAAAATGGATACCTTAAACAAAAGGCTTTAAAAGCAAACCAAAAGAAGGTATACAACGAATAAGATCCCAAAACAAACAAACAAAAAACCCAGCTCAGAATAAGCAGGGCAATGAACCAAATAAGGGTGGTCCAAGCCTCAGAAAAAACTTACCAACATCCACCTGAGAAGACAAAGCCTCAGACGAAAGGGCACAAAGGGTCCTGTGTTGGTGGTACCTGGTGCCAACTGGTGACTTTTCTGGTGAAAAATGCATTGCTCTTGGGGGGCCTGTTTGGTTGTCATCATTACTACTAATGGAAAAACAAAACTCTTACCTCAAAGGGAATAGCAGATAGTTGGAGGCAAATATGAATGACACAGATTTACATTATCCCAAATCCCATATTCCAGTGTGTTAACAATTTTATGATGTTTTTATAGCACAAAAGTCATTAAGTCAAGGCATTTTTTGAATACATTGGTGAAAACATCAGGTAAGTGGGTTTCAGCAAAGTGGGGAAATCTCTGCTATAGGTCTCAGATGCTATCTGATAACATTCTTAGCTTTTAAGGTAGTTAGGGTAGATAGCTTTTAGGGAAGCTTGGAAGTCTGTATATTTCCAATGAATTTATTAGTCACAGAGTATTAGATTGGACACATGTGGACCAGAGATAGTTAAGGATTTATTTATAGCTAAAATATGCTTAATCCTTTTATTGCAAACTTTCATAAGCACAGACAATATGCCATGATCTTTAGTCCTTCCCACAACCCCCATTTCTCACTCCCAATTCTCCCTTCCACTGTCACCTTCGTTCCAATTATTGCTTCTTTTCCTTACTGTGCAGGTCTTGTAAAATACACCTATTTAACAAGAATTTGTTTAATAATCATAGGATGTTATGTCAGACACAGGTGGACCAGAGGTGACCATTAAAGATAGCCTCAAATAATCTGGCTCTAGACCAGCAGCATTCCAACCTCTCCACAATCAATGAAATATTAATTAGTCCATCAGCCTTGCAGGATGGTTGAAGGTGCAATTGCTTTCATGGGACTTTAGTTTATAGTGAGATATTACTTTTTGAAGTTATATATGAGAAAGTATGAATTCAATTAGAGAAGTTGCTTAGTGAACACACAGGAGGAGGAGATGACACAGTGAGCTGGTAGAGCCCATCAGGTAGAGGAGACAAGACCTTCTGATGCTTTTGTGGAAGAAGCAAAACATTTTAGCACCCAGGAATATGTGATGCACATTTGTCACACTAGTAGGTACGAATCAATTGGAAAAAAATTAACACTTCATGATATGCAGGTAGCTATGATGAAAATTCATGACATTCAAGTATAGGAGACAATATCTTGCTGCACTTGAGGTCCCAGAGAAGATCTGGAGACATTCAAGAAATATTGTGATGCTTAGCAGTACACAGGAAGGTGAGATTTACAGCCAGAAATTAGGAAAATTCAAAATGTCTCTTTCAAACTTGTGCTGATATATACTTGAAAAAAAGGAAGGACAATTTTTCCACTAATTACTGAACATCTATTGGTCAGCTGAACCTGAATCTTTTTTTTTTTTGCTAGCAAGTGCCTTTAATTGCTGAGCCATCTCCCAAGCCCAAAATAATTTTTTTTTTGCTTTTTTCAAGGTAGGGTCTCACTCTAGTCCAGGCCGACCTGGAATTCACTATGCAGTCTCAGGGTGGCCTTGAACCATGGCAATCCTCCTACCTCTGCCTCCCGAGTGCTGGGATTAAAGGTGTGCGCCACCACGCCGGCTGAACCTGAATCTTTTAACCACAGATATACTCTACCATCTCATTACAGGTGGGCCAAGTTGCTCTTCAGTCCATGAATCTGTAGCAGTTACAGCTCAAAAAGTACAGTCGGAAACCTATACAAAGTGAGGGTTTAGAAGAGTCAATAGTCATGAAGACTTATCCTGGCAACAGAGGGAATGGAGAGTTAGCACTGGAAATCAAGAAGTCACTTTGGCACAAATCAGTTAAGCCAGGAGGCCAGCCAGCCTAACTGCTGGGGTGGGGGGGTGGGAGGTCACCCCACTGATTGGTCAGGAGGCCATGGAGCTTTGTGAGGTCACAGCTTTCAGGACAGGTTAGGGTAGGAGTATGGTAGAGATGCTGCCAACTGTCGTTCTGCTGGTCTCAGCAGTGTCTGTGATAGCCAAAGAAAACGGCCTGTGTGTGTAAGTGTCAGGGGCACTGTGGTGGGAGGGAAATGTATCTTCTGAAAATTAGATCCCACCCAGCTCCCTTTGTTTAAGGCTAGAGGGGTACCAAGCTTGAGCCTTAAAATTCCCTGAGTTGGTTTCACAGCTCTTGTGACCTGAATCTCTAGCTCAGACTCTTCCTGCTTCCAGAACCATCATCCCAGAACCACCAAGTCTCCATTCCTAAATCTGTGTTCCCTACTTCCCTAGTGACTGGCCCTACTGCCTCTCAGACTTTGGGTCTGGAGTTTTAGAGCCTCTGTCTCCCTGTGAACAATGGAGGTGTCCTACCTGTCTATACCTGAACCCAAAGACGTCATCATGTGCCTCTGGCACTCCTATCAGCAGAGTCTCTTGCTCCTGAAGGACCCACAATACAAACAACTTCCAAAGTACTACATCCACTCAGGACTCCCACTGCTCTTAGTCCGTTATCCCCTTTATATCTGCTTGTAGCCATTCTCCTCTCCAAACACAACCCCGTAATTCCAAGATCCTCTTAATCACATGAAATTCCCATGAGTCTCACACCTGAGATCAGTCCTGAAGACCCTAGGCCATTACATTCTTTTACCACCACAACACTTTTGACTCCCACTCTACCCAGGAATACTCCATATCTCCAGGACCCATAAAGTCATTTCCTAGAGCCTATGGCTTCCTGCATATCCCAGGATGTCCTCATTTCCTCAAAGCTCCTCTCTACCCTTCCCAACACCATGTTCCTGCCTCCCCCCAGGTGTAGAGGCACAAGGACTGGCTGCCTATTCTTGGTTTGACTAGTATTCTGGTCTCTCCTCAGTGGCCCCTGTGGGTTACGGTTCAGACAGAACTCACAAGGGGGTTTCCGGATTATCGGAGGACAAACTGCACAACATGGGGCCTGGCCATGGATGGTCAGCCTGCAGATCATATCTCATGACAGCCGCAGGTACCATGCCTGTGGAGGCAGCTTGCTGAATTCTCACTGGGTGCTCACAGCTGCTCACTGCTTCGATAGCAAAAAGTATGTGTGGGTGATCACAGAGGGAGGTCTTCTGAGTACTCTTCTTGTAGGGGATTCCCTAGGGGATCTGCCCATGATCTCCCTCAAGCCCTGGGTCCAGTGGTCATGATCCTGGCAGGGGGAAGGCTTCTGAGGATCCTCTCATCACAGACTTCTGTCTGACCAGTCTAAATGAGAATGACCTTTGTGCCCACAGAAAAGTCTATGATTGGAGACTGATTTTTGGAGCACAGGAAATTGAATATGGGAGCAACAAGCCAGTGAAAGAGCCTGTACAAGAGAGATATGTGCAGAAAATCATCATCCATGAAAGATACAATGTTGTAACGGAAGGAAATGACATTGCTCTCTTGAAGATCACCCCTCCTGTCACATGTGGGCGCTTCATTGGGCCAGGCTGCCTGCCCCATTTTAAGGCTGGTCCTCCCAAAATTCCCCAGACCTGCTATGTGACTGGGTGGGGATACGTAAAACAACGGGGTGAGTATGAGTAGGGCTTGGTGGTGGGCACTGCTTCCCATTCTCAGGAAGTCTTTTTGGGGCAGGGGTCATAAGTTGATACATGGTTGAGCAATTTTAGTCCTCATGGCATCGTAAATAGAGCTGTCACAGGCCTTTATGTGGGTGGAGAATTTGGTGTGAGAGAAGCTGAATTCTCTGTCCAAGGTCACATGACTAGTGAGTCTAGCTGATAGAGAAGGTTAAAGGCAGGCAAAACTAGAAACTTGATTTTTTTTAAATGAAGCCAGGCTGTGTCAATATCTAACACTTAGAGTCCCAGCTGCTGGTCTTTGCACATTGGGAACATACACTGAAACAGCATTTGGAAAAGAGCTCTGGATATCCTGTGGCCATGTGTTGTTTTCCTCTTCTAGGAATGGAAGGGTTGGATCAGGTGCCTCTAGAGATGAGCATCTCCAATCTCTGTGATTCCTGAGCTTTCTTCATTGTCTTCATCCACCCGGGCCCCCTCCTATCCTTGTACAGTCAGCACTCGCTCCACCTGTTTCTTCTGAGTTACCTGATATGAGAGAGAGAGAGAGAGAGCGAGAGAGCGAGCGAGCGAGCGAGCGAGAGAGAGAGAGAGAGAGAGAGAGAGAGAGAGAGAGAGAGAGAGAGAGAGCTATTTTCTCCAGGTCATAGGGATTCTAGTAGTTCAAGGCCCTGGTAACCAGCCAGCAGCTCCCTTGCCATTCAAGATGAATGTAGCTGCCTCACTGCCCGCTCCCTTTGTGTCCAAACTGCCCATCTCTTCCTAGGCACAGACCTTTCATTCATCAATGAGTAGAGAGTGAACAGGAAAATCTCTTCCACAACAGACCAACTTATAGGGGGCCCAGGATGTAGTCTATACTCATTGCTGACTTCCCCACAAGATTGAAACCTATAGCCACTGTTTATCCCAGAAACAAGAGGTTATCCCCTTAAGTGACAACAATAGATATAAGGTTTTACTTTCAGCTTTCTGAAAGTAGTTGCATGAATTTTTATTGTCACACTAGGGATGTGAAAATGTAACTGAAATTAATTGAACTTTTAGACTCTTATCTGATAATGCAAATTTTAGCATTCCTGATTCAGGGCAGTTTAGCCTTTTTTAAACTAGAAAAAATCAATAATTTTGTGATTTTCCCCTTCACTCTTTTCTTTTCCCAGAGGTCAGTCTAATTCTTGACAGATTTGTTATCTGTCCTGTCCTTCAGAGAAGGGGGTCTTGTCCCAGCTACCTTTGCTTTCACTGGCCTTAACTGGCAGTGCCAATAGCTCTTTGGCATAAGCAGCCCATTCCTACCCTAGCTGCTGATGCCTATAGCTCTGTTCTGGCCTATCTGCTTTCTGGCCATGTCCACAGTGTGAGGTATTTTGTAGTCACTGGGAGGTTGATGTCTCAGGGATGTCAAACAAGACCTTCTTCTGAAATCTCATTAATGGGGGCATCACTCATTCTTATTTTGCAAACACACACTCCACCTCTAAAGCCTCAGTTAAAAATAAAAACAAAAAAACCAGGCTTCAAACTCCTGTGGTTCACTCATAGCTGCTTGATTCTGTCTCTTTCTTGAGCTCATCTGCTTTAAGGCTGGAAGAGCCACAGATGCTGCTCATTTCTCTTGAATTTTGAATTCCTTCAGGCTTCTTAGATAAATTGCTTGGGCTGTTTTAAGACACTTGGCTTTGCACAATTAGATCCATGATTTTCAGACTATGGATTCAGCCACAGATTTGAAGTTATCCTAATGGTTAACAAATCAAGAGTATGATAGTTATCTCAGTGTCATTCCTACCCCAAGGACAGTTCTCATACAATTCTCTCACTGCTGTTTGGGTGGGAGAAAAGGTGGATATTCTATTAAAAACAAACAAACAAACAACAAAAAACCCCAGCCAAACAAAAATACACCACCCCCAACAACCAAAGGTCAGTAAACATGCAGTTAGCAGCCATCCTGCTGAGTATACAGTCAGCACACGTGGGTCCTTAAGCTTCCTATCTTAACCTTCTGGCTTGCATGACTGTGTTCCAGGTCTGCCCTACATTGGGCTGCCCTACTTGTGCTGCTTATGATTCCAGACCTACCCATGGACTGTAGGTGCTGTTGTGGGAGGGGACCAGCATGCTGGTGGCAGCATGTGATGAAAAGGCACATCTTCTCTGGTGCTTTGTAGAAGCCAGATGAATTGCCGGCTGTATAAGGAGGCCTTTCCTAATCCCATGGCCATAATAGCGTGTAGGGCAGTGAAGTAGGCTCCAACTCAGCTCTCCTCTTCCCAAAATCTCCTCAAAGCATACATGAGGCATATCACAAGGGAAGATCTTTTCTACAACTGAGTGGAAAGGTCCTAGGGAGGAATAAAAAGCAGGGAGGGTAACTTCTGGATATATTATGGGGAATGAAAAGTATGTCACAATCTTGAGGAGGACAATTTGGGCTAGATTCCAGCCCCTCCAACATTCTTGCAATAGGTAGGTGGTGCCTCAGCCCCTGATACAAAATGGGAATAATAGGATCACAGACTCAGTCCTTGGCACATGCTAGCTATTTTTGCAAATGTTACTACTAACCTCCATCATCTCTCATCTGTCACTTATATACACATCTCTCTGAACTTTCTCCCCCTCTTCATCCAGGCAACATTCTTCCACTGTGTATTTCCTCCCTTCGGGAGTATGAGGTGAGACTGAGAGAGCTAGATGTAACCAGAGCATTACAGAGGATGGAGGCTCATGGAGGGAATAGGAGGGGCTTTCTCCATGTGTTCCTTGATCACTGACCGCTGTGTGGCCTCACTTCAGCCCCCAGGCCATCACCTGTCCTTATGGAGGCACGTGTGAATCTCATCGACCTTGACCTGTGTAACTCAACTCAGTGGTACAATGGGCGTGTCACATCAACCAATGTGTGTGCAGGGTATCCTGAAGGCAAGATTGACACCTGCCAGGTAACTTCCTGGGTCCCTTCCCAACCCCCAATGAAACCTCCTTTGGGGTCCTTCAGTTCCACCATTTTTACTCATTACGTTTTTACCATTTTTACCTATGGTTTTACTTTAGTGACTCCTTCCATCCCTTTTCTTAGCAAAGACTGTCACAATGAGAATGGAGGTGACATCAGCTGCCCCTACAGAGAACCAGTTACTATGCTTAACACTTGACCACCATTAGCAGACAGAACATTTTGCCCAAACCCAGCACTTGAAGATAATATTTCCATCTTTCCCAGAACACAGGCACCCAAAGCCACAGGTCCTGAGGCATGTACATGTGAGTTCACTCATCTGCTAACTGCAAGGAAGCCCATGACCATCCCTACCCTCCTCACATCCCAGTTGGCACTTTCATCTTTACCACTGTGTCTCTGGTAGCAGAAAACCATGTGGCTGCAGACACTTTTCCTAGAGCCCCCTGCCCCTCTGGGAAGGGAGAGTGGCTCAAACTGAAAGTGACCCCTGTGTCCTTCTGGACAGGGGGACAGTGGAGGGCCTCTCATGTGCAGAGACAATGCTGACAGCCCCTTTGTGGTCGTTGGGATCACAAGCTGGGGGGTAGGCTGTGCCCGTGCTAAACGTCCTGGAGTCTACACAGCCACCTGGGACTACCTGGACTGGATTGCTTCCAAGATTGGTCCTAACGCCTTGCATATGGTTCAACCAGCCACCCCTCGCCCACCTACTACCCGACTACCACCCCCAAGCAGACCTGTGGTGTCTTATCACCCTTCCTCTTCTCAGCCTTCTTGGTCTTTCCACCACATTCCTCCTCGACCACCTCGACCATCTCGACCACCTCGACCACCTAGGCCCTCTCGACCCCTTCAATCTCAGCCTCAACCTGCAGCTCAAGCCAATCCCCTATCTCCACTCCCACCTTCAACTTCCACTCCCCACCCAGCCCCACCCCTATCTTACCCCACATTCTCATTTCCCACCAGACCTGCTACAACAAAATCTTTTGCCCAGGATTTAGTTAATCTTGCAGAAATCCTTAGAGATAGGCCTCTGCCTATCTCATATAGCTATAAGTACACAGAACCACAGAACTCCCACTATTCTCCTCCTGATCTGAACCTCTTCTCAGCAGATCCAGTGAGCCCTTCCTTCATTCTTGAGAAAAAAGAAATAAAGTAAACACACACACACACACACACACACACACACACACACACACACACAAAACATGCTTTCTGGACTTCTGCCTGCCTGCCCCAACTCAACCCAATCCCCCTCCATCAAATCTACCCCTCCCTCTATCCTCCAATAAAGTTGAATTGTTCATACATTCATATTGTTCTTTTTTAAATACTGAATTTGATTGCTGAAATAAGGTGACTAGAGCCATAGTTAAAGTACGGTCTTTATTTCATACTTAGTAAAACTGGCAAGTGTTATATGCCTCTGCATACCAGTTGAGGGTATGGTGGGGTTAAATAGCTTGGCCAGATGATCTAACTAGGAAAGAAGGGGTAGGAGTTTAAGTCTCCCACTAGGAGGCCATATTCTCCTGGTGATGCCAAGAGACAGACTCACAGAGAGACTTCTGTGAGGAAGGCTGGGCTCCCCAGGACACCAGGGATGACAAGGCTGCCAGGGAGCCAAAACAAATGTTCACCACCAAATATAGTTTGACTTGTGGCTGATTTAACATAATATTATTACTGGTCTGTGGATTCAGGCAAATAAAATTTATTTGCTAAAATTTTCTAGAAATAGCAGTGTGTGAGAGGGAGTACCTGAGTTTGGAATAGCTTTCTTACCAATTTGGACCATTTGTGACATATAAAGATGCCACACAGAACCTACAGAAAAGCCCAGAAACAGGCACAAGTTATGGTGAGGAATCCAGCAAGGAAAGGGTACAGTCTGAAGTTTTCTGTGTGGCTACTTGATGTTGGACCTGAGTAGCAGGCTCGCCTGTGCTGCCCCCCCCCCCCCAGGCAGGAGTCAGTCCTCTGCCAGACCATTCTGCTTATTAAGTCCCAGGAAAGAAATCATGAGGGGGGGGCTTTTTTTTGTTTGTTTTTGGTTTTTCAAGGTAGGTTCTTGATCTAGCCCAGACTGACCTGGAATTCACTATGTAGTCTCAGGCTGGCCTCGAACTCACAGCAATTCTCCTAACTGAGTCCCAGATGCTGGGATTAAAGGAGTGCACCACCACATGCTCAGCATGAGCTCTGTTTTACTTCCCACTGTAGTCAGGAAAGTAAATCAAACCTGGCTGCAGGATTACATAGTGGGATTAAAGATGGAAGGTCCCAAAGGAGGGGGAGGGGAGAGGGGAAGGAAGATTGGATGAGAAGAGAGAGAAGAGAGGCTTTTGGAATCTATTTGAAAAATTCATCTGTTGACTAAATTGCTTATTATGTGTCAGTCAAGAGAAGGTGCTATGGCAGGTGGGAGGAGTCTTGGAGAAGAGAGCACGAGTGACTGTTACTGTCCGGACTGGCTCTTTGGTCGGCTTAGGTTCACACAGAACCTGTGCCTAGACATTGTGTGGCCATGAAATGACAGGTGTATAGCATGCAGAGCAGGGCTTGGCATACTGAAGATGCTTATACATGTGGGCTGACTGGTGATAAACTATTGGTGAATAAGAATATGCTTCTCTGCAAGGATACTTTAGGGCCACTGTTATCCAATGTGTGACCTTAAAATGTTTTGGTCACATAGGAGGGATTCATATTAGTCTGGATGGCCCGTAGCACTAAAGCATAGCAACATATTGTTATTAAAAGCCTTGGCTAAGAACTAACACTGTTGGAATGGAAGTTGGCAATTTTTTTTGGTGGTTTTTGGGCTCTTTCCTAGTATCTTTCCCTCTATTTATCAGGTACTGGGATTATAGGAATGTACCCCCATACTTGGTTTAGAGCTAGTTTTTTTTTTTAATTGTCCATAATGAGTTACATTATTTAGTGGGCAAACAATGAGTTGTTATCCCCAGTGCCCCCCCTCCCCCATCAGCTGGATATCCTCCTCCATGGGTCATCTAGATCAGTCCTTGTGACAGGGGACTATGGATAGCCTAGTATTCAGCCAGGTTCTCCTGGCCTTAGTATGTTGTTACTGAGGGGTGCCATGCCTCTGGAGAGTCTCCCCCACCACAGTAGAGCCAGTTTTTTAATCTCCCTACTAGATATATCATCTTTGTATCTGATGCCAGACATCCTCTAGATTCTAAGCAAAGTGCAAACTCCTAGTCACAGAACAAGTGAAAAGCCACCTTACAGACCACATGATCCAGGAAGCTGAGCATGGGAGTGGAGGGAAAACATGAAATTGTAAAAGGGCCAGAGCTTGAAAAGAAAGCTGAGGTGATAAGAGAGGATCAAAACATAAAGTAAAAAATAAATTTAGCCTTACTGGTACAGGGACCATGAGGTTCAGGTGAGAAGAAATGAGCAGTCAAGAAGGTCTTATCAACCTGATAAGATCCTCTTTAGCTTACTGAGGTGGGCTTTACTATATGAAACATTAAGAACTGATAATTCTGCTTTTTAAGGATCAGGTTGTTCAATGGTTAGAGATACCTATCAATGGTTCTACTCATTTGGCATTCTCAGGAAGAAAAGGATCTACTCCTAAATTTTGGTAAAGGCTCCATTTATAAATTCCTATACTAGATATAATAATTTCCAAAGATATTGCTTGGTCTCTTTTAATAAGAAAATTAATTTTGGGTTTTGTCAAAAAGACTGGTCACAGCAAGCTTTAAAAAAAAAGTGACCACCACAAGTCAATTTTAAATATCAAGCAATTCTCTAACCTAACTTTTTTTTTTAATAAAACAGACTACAACTATTCTTTTGCTTGTAAAACTATCTAAACTGACCACTGCTGTCACTGGACCTGATCACTCCAGTTACAGTTTTTGGCTTGGTGACTCCTAACTGTCTAGAACTAGCTATATATAATCAGTCCATGGTTTAGAAAAAGGGATATTTAAGCAGGTTCAATCATTAGGCTTGCCTAGAATGTAGAGCTGTTCTTAAGAAAGCAAAATGATTAAGGCTACTCATCAACAGCTCAGGAATACTAAATTGTTCATGGGTTTAGAAATATATAAACAGGACTCTTAAGGTAGTCATCCAAGCTAACTATATTTGTTTGTCAATGTGTTAATTATTGAGAAAATGGAGTTTTTAAGATGAGGTTTGTTTACTAGTGATAATTTTGAAAGATGAAGTTCTCACATCTAGAAACATTGTGGTTTTAAAAATGATTTTTACTTGTTCATGCTAGTGCTATCAAACTTAAAGATTTAATTTTAGCCATTGTGGCTTCTATCCTCCTGTTAGATACAATATATTGAGATAATTAAGTTTTTATAAAATTTCTGTCATGGCTAAAACATAAAATTGTATGTTTATAAAGATCTCTACTATACATCAGGTAAATTAATGTCTTAAGTTAAACTAACAACATTGATTGTCAAATGTTTTCTCTTTCAAAAACAGATTCACCCAGGGTTATATTAGAACTCAGCTGTTCTAATTTGGCAAGGACCAGACTCTGCTCTATTGTGGGTAATCACAGAGTCTCTATCTAGGATGATCCTGAAGATAGTGTTGAGTGGAAACTTCAGGCAATCCACGAAGCTATACACATTTATAGAGGGGAGTGGTCTGAAGTTAGGGTATTTGTAAATTATAAGCTCAGTTAGTTGTTTGGGGAGCTGAAAGGAGCAAGATACAAAAGACATCAGTGTAGAAGAAACACAGACCATGCAGACAAGAGGAGCTGAGCAGCTTGTCCTTGGTTGACCCAGTGCTTATTGGAGGACCCATGAGCAGAGTGGCCATAGTGGTAGTTTGAGGCTTTGCATCAGTCAAAAAGTTAATTGACTAATGCTGTTGTATTTTCAATAGAGACCAATACTGAATCCCAATGTATATCATCTTTTGTAAGGATTGATCAGCCATTGGTGGCAAATTGATCGCATCAATCTATTCTACACCAGAAGTTACAATGTTTTGTTGTATGCTCTAGTGTGGGCTTGCCTTCTCTGTTTATAGAGCCTTATCCAGCACCATGCAATCTCTAGGGCACCTCAATGTTTTCTCTACTAAGGTAGAATCTTGCACTGATTTTTACAGCTTAGAAGTGGCACATGGAAACTGGGAAGATAGATCAACACTTAAAGGCACTTGTTTACAACCCTTGCTGGCCAGGGTTTCATTCTCAAGCCACCCATGTAAGCTAGATGCAAAAAGTGCAAGAGACCCAGGCATGCCCCGCCCCCATGTGCATAAATACATAAAACAAATTAAAAAAAGAAATTGCACATGACTATAGGGCTCATTGCTAGACCATCCAGAAGCTATTGCTCCAAGAGAGCAATGGAGGTCCTTCTAAAGACACTTTGGAGGAGTCAGGATATGGCCATTCAGATGTGCTCTTTCGTCTATATATAGTTGTGTTCCATGCCTAGTAATCAATGGGTGAATACTGGAGTTCCTACAGTGACACAGTTGGGGAAATTGTGCTTCTTGTCTATAACAGTAGACTCTAAATAGAGACCTTGATGTACAGGTTTTCCATCAAGTGATACAGTAAGGGTTTCACAAAACATAAAACCATGGCTGCTTTCTCAATACTCCATGTGCTACTAAACTGGCAAAGAACATCCTTAAGAGGAAAGGATGCTACTCTACAGTAGAGGCTGTGAGGAATGCATTTGGTACTCAGGTGGCTGGTGCTGTTTAGAGGCTTGCCCACCCAGCTCTAAGCACAAATACTTCAGGCAGGAGAGGGATCCGCCCACTAGGCCAACCACCCAGACCAGAAAAATGCCAGCAGGATAGTGGTAGAAAAGAAAGACGATGTTTTTGATTCCAGGAATGTCCAACTACAGCACTAGAGGCTCTGCTTTTCCTTTTCCACTGATTCCTGGGAATTTGTGGCCAGTTAGAATCCTGAGGGAGTCTTCCTAGAAGAAACTATTTGAGCAGACAGATCTGAGCAATCTAAAGGTGGGTAACTGTATATGTGACTGCTGTTGGTACCTGCCTGGGCATCTATCCCTCAACTGCTCCAAATATTAATGAATGAATGAATAGCTGCCCTTTTCTTCAGAGAAATGTCTGAGCTCAAACAGAATCACTTTGTCCTAGAAGCTACAAGCTGTCTTCCACCTCACACTCCTTGCTGATAGAAATCAGAGACCCTCTGATCTCGAGACAGGACCAAATCTGGGGCAGTTTGTCCTCCAGAGGTTTCTTAGGATTGAATGTGGTACTAAAGCTGGTCTTCAGCTGAGACCACAACCTTGCTTAGTTTTTTAATTCCTTCTCTGCTCTCCTTACTCTGAGAAAGCAGCCCTAGTATATTATCTAAAAACTGTTTTTTCAGGCTCAGCTTCTAGGAAGCCTGATACAAAGAAGTTATGTAAAATCAATAGTTGTGCATTAAAAAAATTGTATTTACTTATATGAGAGAAAGGTAGAGAAAGAATCAGTGTGCCAGGGCCTCTCAAAACTGTAAACAAACAAAAAAACTGTAAATAAACTCCAGACACATGTGCCACTTTGTGCATCTGGCTTTACATGGGTACTGGGTAACCAACTTCGGGCTGTCAGGCATTGTAACAAAACAGCTTTAACGGCCAATCCATCTCTTCAACCTCTACTTGTGCATTTTTTTGTTTTTGAGGTATTTTCACCTTAGCCCAGGCTGACCTGTAATTCACCATGTAGCCCCAGGCTGGCCCCAAACTCAGTGATCCTCCTGCCTCAGCCTCCCAAGCGCTGGGATTAAAGTCATGCACCATCATGCCTGATGCATTTTTTAAGATGTGGAGCCTATCTCAACAACATAAATTGTTGGGCTGGAGTGTTGCTCAGTGGTAGAGCAGTAACCTAGCATGCATGAAGCCCTGAGTTCAAGCTCCATTATTGCAAAACAAAATATTCCCCAGCTATAAAACAAAAAAGGTAATGCATTCCTGAAAATCTCTGGTCAAGAGAAGTCTAAATTAACAAGTAGGTATCACTTACTTGAAGTGAAAACATATCTGTGAGCCCTCAAATCAGTATTTTTTTTAAAAAAAAAGTACAAAATTCCACTGCAATGGTCTCCTTTTAGTAATCAAGAGTTAACCTGAGTTACCCCATGGCAGATCAAGGCATCTTTCCCTCATTAATGTAGTTGATAATCTGTGTTCAGTCTTTGCACACTTCAGACCCACAAAGTACACACAGATTTCTTAGTGTTTATATAATCTTTATTGTAAAAAAGGAAATGATACAAATAAAATAATTAAAACAATGCAAATGATGCCCAAGATGATCATAAATATATACTAGCAAGCTGCAGGTACTGGGCAGGGGAGAAGAGGCAGTGGGCTAGCTCTTCCTGTGTAGTTCTTAGCCATTCACAGGAGGGAGTGTTAAACTTGTCCAGAAGAAATGGAAGAAAGCTTCCTATGCTGACAGGGAGGTTACAAAAGAGCTGTTCTGAAAACCAACCTCTTATGATCCAAATAGGGGTTCCTATAGCGTGTTATTGCCTGCTGTCAACCAATAGTAGTATCTGTTCATGACCTAGATATGGCTAGACCTGTCATTTTTTTTTTTTAACTTAACTGTAATACAAACTTATAATCTTGGCCTGACTCAGAAGAACTCATGAAAAAGCTGGTGCTAAAAAAAAATCTTGACATGAACAATTATCTGTCCAAAAAAATTGCTTGTTTAAAACATTGGTTGGGAGACTGGAGGAGAAAAGAGAACAGAAGCTTCAAAGATTCTATATGTGAACAAGACAGTCAGAAATGAGCAATCACTCTCTTGATAGAAGTGCAAGGAATAGTCCCTGAGGTCAGCTTTTTTTAAAGCCCACGAACACCTAAGCATCTGCTTATTAAGGAGATAAACAAACATGTTCACCGCTTTTCCATGGTCAGGCTGCAGGTGTGCTAGGGAGATACCATACACTAATACCTCACTCTGATACAAGAAGGTTGGTGGATCTCATACCTATCCAGTGTGCTACTGCTGACCTCATCTTGTACCACAGAACAGTGGGTTATAGGATGTTGAACAAGGGTGGCTTGGAGAGGTTCTCCATTCAGAGATGTAGGGATATTACAAAAGGCTCCCTACATTCCAAGTCAGAATGCAAGGCTATTCTCTGATCAAGAGGGGGATGGGGTCTTGATTCTGTCACTCTGATCTTGATCTGGTGTATCCTCCTCCTTCTGTTCCAACTTGAAGTTCTGTGAATAAGGTCACAGGTGAGGCCCAGTCTTGCATTTGCCTAACTACAACTCTGAGGTACATACGGAGGCATAGACATGCAAAAACAATTATATGGGGTTACATTCCACATCCTTGAAGAGGCCTACTTTTCCTGTTCCATTTAAAACTGGGTCTGACCTACCTCAAGCTCCTGTAAAACCTCATCCATGAAGTCCTGGGAAGTTTGTTTGTAAGCCACAGCTAATCGAATTGCATCATTGAAGAGCTGAAGGTGAGGTGGAAATGGAAGCAATCTATAACAGTGGGTAGAGGACCCTGGGCCCTCCCCTTAAATTTGGCACGCTTATCCCTCAATGAACCTTCTCCCATCACCTTGATCTCATGCAGTCAACAGATTTTTATTTCATCCAGTACAGTCCCACCAGCCTCCCTGCTGTACCCAGCCACTCAGTGCTCCTGTCCTCCTAGTCCCTTTCTTTCCAGCCTCCCTATAACTTCAACACCTATAACCCACCTTACCAGACTGCCTCTGCAGTCTGCCATTACCTTCACAACGTTGGTACCATCAGCAGCTGAGACAAAGTACAGGGGTAGGGAGAACTTCTTGGCAAAATTGAAATTTTTTTGAGTCACCTGTATGTCTGCTGCAGAGAGAAGTAGGGCATTGGCCTGCCCATCCAGGGAAAGGGAGAAGGGGTTTGGAGGGAGGAACAGTGGAGGCTCTGTGCCAGAAAGTGGGGAAAGGACAATTAGGGAATGTCTTCTCAAAAGATTTCAGTTAAAAGGAATCTAAGTCCTGAGAGGTCAGGTTGGTGCTTCTGGCATTTTGACTGGGAAGAACAATGACTGAAGTCTGCCCATCCCAGGAAAGGAGGGAATGTAGCATGGTGGGTCCCCAGGAATTAGTCACCCAGGTGCAGAGATAGCCCCACCATCAATTTTATTGGCCACCAGGATGCATGGGATTGCCGGCCTGAACTCCCGAAGTTCTGCATACCAGGTGTTCAAGTTCTTATAGGTGACTTTCCTCTGCACATCAAACACCTGCCAAAGGCAGAATAAAACAGCTCAGGTATACCAGTGTTTCTTTACTGTACTCCATCTCTAGATGACACATACCCAAGCAGCCCTTGTGTCATGTGTCAACTGAGACCAACACCCTCAGAGGATTGCTTAAGAGACAACAAAGGACAGCATCACAGGCAGGAAGTCACTCGCATATGGAAAAGAGGTATACGCCAATGTCAAATGCCAGAGCAGGACTGAGACTGAAATTTCTAATACTGACCTTCCTGTTTCTTAGGGAGGGGGTTAGACTTCTGGAACTATTCTGCCCATTTTCTTTACCTTACATCCTCTTTTCTTTTACTGTTAGAATTAAAAAATTGGGAATCCTCAAGGACTTTTTTGTGCTGTCCACTGGTTGATAAGCCTTTGTATGCAGCCTGCACATGCACACAACTTAGTCCATGTGGTCAGAGGTCTGTGGGTGTACACAGGAAAGGGCAACTCAGGAACATTAGAGGAGGCTGCATGGAGGTGGGCAGCATCTAGGCAGGGATTGAACCATGAAAAGCATTTCTAGTGAATGGCTAGAAACTTGTAAAAATTGAGGGGACAGTTCATGGAACAGTGAATGGAACAGACCAGTTCTTTTTTGATACTGGTCTTTATGGATGAAGTGAAAGTCATTCATAGTGAAGCCAAGGTCATGCATGCTATAAGAGGAAGGGACAGGAAAAGTGGTGCCAACTAATACCAAGTGCCAGGGCAGACATGTGCCAACAATGGTGGCAACTTAAATGCACTATGTGCATTTATCAGATATATGGCACCTGTTTTTCCCCTTTCTGAGTGTGATCAATGGTCACGTGAGTTATAGACCTAGGCCAAGGGCAATAAAGCTTCCACTAGGTTCTCTACTTGGGTGTTCAGTAGCTGAGGTCCAGCTGCTACTCTGTGGAGTCCATATTAGCCCAACACAACAGTATTTGGGGAGACACAAATAGCAGTACCTGCCCATGGTCTAGCTTGCTGCCAGAGATGTTTGTAACCCAGCCTGGGGGTCCTCTCAGTTGAGAACCCAGACACTATGGATTTCTGACCCAGAAAACTAGTTATTTTGTGCCATCGAGTTTTGGATTTTGTGTAAGACCTCAAATGCTGTTCTAAGAAGCATGAGTGACTAAGATTTTCACTTTACGACAACTATTAGGGTTCACTGGGCTGGAGTGCCGCTCAGCAAGTACTTAGCAGGCCCTGAGTTCACTCCCTAGTACTAAAAACAAACCAGACCAAACCTCAAACTAGTCTATTGACTAATGTGTTATAGATACTTGATATTCACCAAAACGTTTTGTGAGTCAAAAGAAAAACATCTTCCTTTGCATATAAGATTGGTAGCCTGAGAAATAACTCTAGGAGTTCACAGGCAGAAACTTCTAGGACAGATTTTCATAAGCTCTCTCACTTGAGTCCTATGAACACTATATTTCATGTACTTCAGTAGAGCCTACTAACCCTAGCCACTGGGTAGAGCTCTGGTGCTAAACAGCACAGTATGAGGCTAGAGGGGAGGTGAAGGTTGGTCTGAGAGGGAAAGGCCCTTCATAGCAGCAGATAACAGGGAGCGTCTCTGGTGGGTGTGCTCTATCAGGGAGGGGCTGTGGCCTTGTATTAACCAGGTTTGCTTTGAGGAATACATCTACTGCTGGAGTCCTAAGCTTCTTCACCTTTCTTTTACTTGCTCCCATCTAAGGACAGTTCACCTGGCTTGTTCTCACTTCAAAGCTCTGGGGTAAAGCATCTGGGTGGCCTTGACAACCCCCTCCCATAGCAAAGAGCTTTGGTAACAGGGTTTAAGACTGATAAACCTCTTGTCCCCTCACCCTTCAGGCCAGAATTTCCCAGTGTCTTTGTTTACCCCTCCAGATGGTCTCATACCATGATGCAGGCATGGGCCTTGTGGTAGTAGGAGGCATGCATGCTCTGGAACCGCTCCTGGCCTGCTGTATCCCAGAAATCTGCAACAAGAACACAGCTCTAACTGTCTGATAGGGCTGGAGGGCAGAGACCCACACAACCCAAGCATTTCTGTGGTCTGTGTAGAAACATGTGCTGAAGAGATGTGTATGCACTAGTGTGTGCAGGACACAAGGCCAAGAGGAAGAATGATGTAAAGAGTTCCAGGATGGGGAAAGTAAGTGTGTCTTGTTCTCACACTTAAAATGCAAGACCCTCCAAGGTCTAAATTCCCATGTGTGTTAATCATACACGGTGGACAGTCAGGTCGGATATGTGGCCTGGCAGAGGAGGAGGTTCTGACCTCATGAAGGTATATGAGATAATGTTCAGGCCACAGATGCTATTTCTTCACACTAGAGTCCCTGCAATAAGGAAATCTACTATCTGGTGAAAGACCTCTGTATTCCTCTGTCAGGGATAGTCTCCCAACGCCTGCTTTTCTGAACCCTGCCCTTCACACTGCTTTTGGCCTGGGTACCATCAGAGCCTGGCTACTCTATTTTCCTCCCCACTCTGCCTCCCATGGGCCTCCTCTCCTTCTCCACCCCCCCCCCAAGGCTCAGTTGGCCTGGGCCCATGCTACTCACCAACAAGGATGGTCTTGCCGTCCACTGTGGCTGTGTGCTTATACAGAGTCAGGGCATATGTGGACAGCTGCTGTGGCTGACTGCATGCAGGTTAAGGTGAATAAAAGTGGAAGCAAGAAAGGGTGGGGGATGTCTATGTGATGGGCCCTCCCTTCCTTATTTTTTTATTTTTTTGAAAAAGATTCTCACTTTGTATCCCTGGCCTTGAAATCCTGCTTCTGTCCTTCCTTAAAAAAAAAAAAAAATTATTTAGCTGGGTATAGTGGCACACACCTTTAATCCTAACACTTGGGAGGCAGAGGTAGGAGTATCACTGGGTTTGAGGCCGGCCTGAGACTACATAGTGAGTTCCAGATCAATCTGGACTAAAGTGGGACCCTACCTCAAAAAACAAAAATAAGAAAATAAATATGCTCCCCAAAGCAAAAATATATAAAATTATTTGTATGTGTGTGCACAGGTTGCACCAGGACCTCTTGCCACTGCAAACAACCACCAAGTGCTTGTGCCACTTTTTGCACCAGCTATGTGGGTGGCTTGGGAATTGAACTTGGGGCTGGCAATCTGCAAGCTCCTTTACTGCTGAGCCATCCTCCCAGCCCCTAGTCTTCCTTTTGTTTATGGAGTTAGATTTTAGATTGAATGAACTCTACAGAAGATCTACCTAATGGCAGTGTGGCAGAGGCTGGGCATCTAAGCCTGAGGTAAACATGGGACAGGATTTTACAAACAAATTGTCCTAAGTAGCATCATGAAGTTGAAAAATCCAACTGTTGATACCTCCACTCCTCCATGGACAGAGCTCTTGTAGGCTAGAAAGAAAATGCTAAATTTAGGCAGCAACATGACAGTCTCCTGAAAACACACACACACACACAAGCCAGGCGTGTTCTACAAGTTATACATAAACTCAAGTTTGCCTGTGTGTGAAATACTAACAAAAAGCCTGAATAACAGCACCTCCAAAACTGCAATATGCTAGACAGTTTAATAAGCAAAACCAAAACAATGCAGGTAGGTTGGGTGCACAAGATGGCTTGATACAGCTTGAACAAAATCTATCTAGATTTCAGGGTGTGTGACATCAGCCTTTGGGGGGCCAGGGCTGGGAGTAACAGGCTCCAGGGCTCTTCTCACCTGCAGTTCTCAATGGATCCACCTGGGAAGCTTTTTAGGACATTCCTCAATCCAAACCTAAACAATGCAACAGTTCATAGGAAAGAGAAGCTGGTATCTCACATTCTAAAAAGTTTATTCATATTACAAATTTTTTTGTTTGTTTGTTTTTGAGGTAGTTTGCTCTAGCCCAGGCTTACCTGGAACTCATTCTGTAGTTCTAGGCTGGCCTTGAACTCACAGCAATCCTGATACCTCTGCCTCCTGAGTACTGCCAACACACCTAGCTCATATTAAAAACTTTTAAAATACTAGGGGTATCAAATTTTGAGGTAAGAAGTTAAGTGACTGGCCCAAGGTCAGAGCTACAAAGAATAAAGCAAGTTTTGAATACAAGTATTTGATTCAGGCCAAGTGCTACTTGCCGTCTTACTACCTTCCTATCCTAGTAGAAATCCAAATATGAGTAAGCTCCAGCACCAACAACCTGGATTATGTGATATGATGAGGACCAACCAGTGAGGAGCCAGTGTGAAGGAAACCAATTGGTCTCTCTTGGCCTGCTGGTATAAAGGAATGGACAGGAGGCTGAGATGCATGGAAATGGGAAGAGCCAAAGGAACAAGGGGGAATTTCAAGCCTTGAAGGATACAATCCATCCATGAGAAATCTCTCCATGAGTCTGCAGAGGGAACATGCAAGGTCGTAGGGTTAGACAGTATCCCTATCTTCTCCTTGTCCCTACTTTATCACTCTCAGGCTAACAACTAGGAAGCTACCGATGGCCTCCTTTCTCCTGTGAACTTCCAACCATGGTTTCTAGATGAAGCCTGTGACTGAGCCTCACCATTACAGAAAGCCCACACAGACAAACTACTAGTGTCAGTCCATATAAAGCTCTGATTCATTACTTCCATCTCTCACATTGCTGCACATAGAATTACCATTGTTTTATACATGGGAAGGAAACGGTCCAGGAAAGCAGCATCTTCCATCCAAAAGCTATTTCCCTAAGACGAAATTCTTTGTAAGGGTTTTGCTAAACTATCATCTGAGTAGTCAGATTGCCTCTGACAAGTCACTTATAATAGGTTAGATTCAACTATCCTTTTCTGCCTGACACAGAATCCCACTGAAATAGTATTTTATATGACTGACTCCCTCTCAATCAGAACAGAATGAGTACCAAAGTAGATCTTAGTCTGTTGTTCTATCCCAGGGTCTAGGGTAGTGCAAAGCTTCAGTATCTGAACACATGAATGGGAGCACAGTTAATAAGATTAATTAAGTACATATCCCTGAACCTAAGGATATGTCCAAAACCTTTTCTGGCTTTTACAACCATTGACTACCAAGTAGACCATACAGCAAATCTTTTTTTTTTTTTTTTTTTTTTTTTTTTTTGGTTTTTCGAGGTAGGGTCTCGCTCTAGTCCAGGCTGACCTGGAATTCACTATGTAGTCTTAGGGTGGCCTTGAACTCACGGCGATCCTCCTACCTCTGCCTCCCGAGTGCTGGGATTAAAGGTGTGCGCCACCACGCCCGGCCATACAGCAAATCTTAAGGTGTGAGCACGGTGGCACACACCTTTAATCCCAGTGTTCAGGAGGCAGAGGTAGGAGGATCACCGTGAGTTCAAGGCCTGCTTGGCTTTACATGGGTACTAGGGAATCAAACCCAGGCCAGCAGGCTTTGCATTCAAGCAATTTTAACTGCTGAGCCATCTCCTCAAACCAAATTTTTAAAAAATTATTTGCACATGAGTGTGTGTGTGTGTGTGTGGTGCCAGGGCCTCTTGCAGCTGCAAATGAATGCCAGATGCTTTTGCCACTTTTTTGCAGCCATCTTATGTGGGTGGCTTGGGGATTAGACCTGGGCTGGCATGCTTTGCCAGCAAATACCTTTAGCTGCTGAGCCATCTTCCAGCCCCTGCAGTTAAGTTTCAAAGAACCCGAATCAAAATTTATTAGCCCTATATTTTAAAATTGAAAGATAATAAAACATTTATCAAACTACTTTCAAGCCACACTACTTACAAGCTATAGTGCCTAACTATAATCCTAGCACCCAGGAGGCCGAGACATGAGGATTGAGGCTTGTCTGGGTTACATAACAAATTCCAGATCAACCTAAGCAATATAGCTATACCTCATCTCTCAAAGTCAAAACAAGAAAAAAAAATTAAAGCTGGGTGTGGTGGCACATACTTTTAATCCCAGCACTACAGGAGGCAGAGGTAGGAGGACAGTTGGGAGCTCAAGGCCACTTTGAGACTACATGGTGAATTCCACGTCAGCCTGGGCTAAAGTGAGACCTCATATCAAGAAACCAAAACAAACAAACAAAAAACTCAAAACAGGGCTGGGGATGTAGCTCAGACGGCAGAGAACTTGCCTTGCCTCGCTTTGTACGTGTATGAGCCTTAAGTTTGATTCCCAGCACTGAATATACTGGTATAGTGGTAAAAGCCTGTAATCCCAGCCTTTGGATATAGAGGCAGGAGGATTAGAAGTTCAAGATTGTCCTTGCCTACATAGTGAGTTAAAAGGCCAGTTGTAGGTACATGAGACCCTGTCTCAAAAAATATAAATAAAAATAAATGCTGTTTCTTGGACACAACATGGCTGGCTCTTACACTAATGAATGCACAGTAGCTGTGATTTCTTGCACAAAATTGAGCCTGTCAACATTTGATCATGGATGGTGGCCCCGCCTCTCCTTGAGGAGCTACTGTAGGCAGGTAATGGTTGCTGGGGAAAAAGGAGTCATGTTCCTCAGTGGTGTAGCCACTGGTAAACTGCCCATACTCCAGTAAATAATCTCCCTACCCATGCTCATGCAAGCAACCCCAATTTAACTCAGTGGGTCACACACATATACACACAAAAAGACCTGAAAGTAGGAATTGGAGTTATTGGGAAGGGATTTAGCAGGGGTGGGAGAAGTATGATAGGGTAATGGGGGTGACGATAATCAAAATACATTGTATACATGTATGAATTGTTTTTAAAACCAAAACAGGGCTGAAGAGATGGCTCAGTGGTTAAGACATCTGCATGTAAAGCCTAAGGATCTGGGTTTGATTCTCCAGTGCCCACATAAAGCCAGCTGCACAAGGTGGCACATGCATCTAGAGTTTGCAGTGGCTAGGGGCCCTGGTGTGCCCATTCTCTACCTCTCTCAAATAAATAAATATAATTAAATTAAAAATTTTAAAAATCACAACAGAACAAACAACAACAACAACAACAAAAATCAACCCAGCTGGGCATGGTGGTGCACGCCTTTAATCCCAGCACTCAGGAGGCAGAGGTAGGAGGATTGCTGCGAGTTCAAGGCCAGCCTAGAACTACAGAGTGAGTTCCAGGTCAACCTGGGCTAGAGTGAGACCCTACCTGGAAAACAAACACCCCCCCCAAATAAAACAACCCCCCAACTGAAAGAAACACCTCCCCCTCAAGCACTTATAAATAATTTACATGTTCTTTTGTTTCATTGAGACAGGATCTCACTATATAGTCCAAGCTGGCCTTGAAGTAGTTATATAGCTGGTTGGCTGGTTTTGAACTTGTGATCTTCCTGCCTCAGCGTCTTAAGTGCTTGGACTATTTTATATAATTTCTGCTGTACATTAAAGAAATCAAGAGAAGGCAGACATACTAGGGACAAAGAGGCCCAAAGATAACCAGTGGTCTACTGGATTTCCTTTGTGCGCTACACAATACAGATTTGAAGCTGAAGAAGTAGGTACAAATAAAAGACTGAAAACAAGTGCTGGTTCAGTACAGAGAAATGCTGAGTCAAATTCCTTTCTCTTTTTTGGGGGGGAGGAGGAGGTTTATTAGAGAAGGGTTAGTATACCATGAAAAAGCATGTTGGGGTCACCTAAGGCAAAGAGAGGTTTCAACTTCCAAAGGACAAAGGGAGTTTCTTGCTTTTATAACTTTTCTAGTAAGGAGGGAAAATTCTACTTCGCTCGATTCAGTTTAAGTGAAAGAAGCCACGGAGTCACCAGATAAGACCTAAGGCCATAATACAGGTAGACTAGGGTTTCCCTGGGTAAAGGGGGTTGTTCTGCTGCAGCAAGGGTGGTTATAGTGGTGAAGTAGGAATATATACAGATAAAAGTAAGTTATAACTTAAGGTTGTCTTGGCTCAGGCAGTAAGGACTCTTAAAGTGACCACATGAGTTCTAATGGCAGGCAGATAGGAGACACAAATAGGCACCAAATGCCACAAAAGAGAAACAGAAGCTGCCCTAAGGGTGAACCAAGAGAAAGGAAATAATTAGACTACAGCTCCCACCTGAACACCATGAGTGAAACCGTGGTTCTACCTTCACTCCTAAACTGGCCAGAACATTTTCTCATTGCTGGGACAAAATATCTGACCAGAATTCTTGAGTCCCATTGAAACTAAACCACGGTTTTCTCCAGTCTCCTCCATGATCTTTCCCTGGAACATTTTTCCTGAGATATGGCTAGGGATTAGGAACATTTCAAAAGGTCCTGAAGGCCAGTACTGTGGAAGTCTTTGATATTCTATTCACTACTTAAAACTCTTTAGTTTTTTGTTATTATGTAGGGGATGGATAGTACTGACTTAGAAAGACTCTCTTGGATCTCTCTCCAGGCCACATTCCCCCAAAGGTCTATAAGTTATGAAAGCAACAATCTGCTTCCCTCTTGCCTGCCATTTTTATCCTCTATATAAGTTCTAAACTCCAGCCTAGACAATTTTTTTGTTCTCACTTCTTATATAGGAGATTGACAAAATTGTTGCTCTCACTTGTATTGTATGAGATGTTGAGATTGTAGCTTTCACTTTCATGCTATTAGATGCTGTTGAGGAGTCAAAGCAACTGCAGAATACTACAACAGAGCTCCAGTGTGAAAGTGTGGAATAGGGAAGCAAACAGGAATTCATGAAGCTGGTCGAAAATCAGCAAGGCCCTGAGAGAACTATTTACAGCTACTTGAGTCTAAGGTTGGAAAATGAGGTAGGTTGGAAGCCCATGGGAGGTACAACTAAACCAGATATCTAGATAGGAGCGAATCTACCCTCACTCCATGAAGGCAGAAAGGGCATGTACCCTCACCAGTCCCACATGGGTAAGATGTAGGACACCTCATGGAGACTGCAGAGCCTCTCTTCACCTCTCCAGGTGGAGAGTTCCATACCTGGGCAGGTAGGCACTGAAGTCAGAAGAATAAGCCAATCTTTAACATCATTACAGTCGGTCATCATTGCTAACCACAAATTTTGATCTTAGGGAATCTGTCCAAGAAAGCATCATACCACCTTTTCTCAACTTGTCCCCATGTCCCACCACAGCAATGCTTCAGCCTAGTCCACTTCTCACTTCATTATTCTGAACTTTCCAGTAGTCTCTAGGGAGACCCACTCCACAACTTCTGTCAGGACTCAAAAAAAAAAAAAAAAAAAGCTCTAACTTCTCAGTTCTTTGACTCCCTCCCTCCTGAATACAGTCTTTAACATAACCCCCCCCCCTTTTCCCCATGCACACCTGGGCTCTAGCCAAGACTCTTCTCTCACCAGCCCACCAAAGTCAAGTCCCTCTGCATCTCTGGAGGACTTTTCTAACAACCCACATCTGTTCTGGGCCTGGCCTTTCTTCCCTAATCTCCCAACATACTTGGACTTTCCCACCGCACTATCCCCTAGGCAGATGATCTTCACGTTGTCATGCGCATCATATTTTTCTTGGTCCAGATCATAAGGTTTGGTTCTGTCTCCTGCCATTGGCTCCGGGTTGCAGAGAAGAGTCAGTTCTGTAAAGGCCAAGAGGCTGCTGTTAGAATGAGAAATCCTCTCAACCAAATCTAATTCTTCTTCCTCCTGAACAGGAATTGATGAGTGAGAGCCCAGGGACACAAACCCTTCTCCATTAAGCACCAACATGGCTGCCACCTGCTGAGCCTAAAAGCTATAGGCTTATTTTCATAGATTTTCCTACTGCAGGCATGCTCCAGGCCACACCTCCCAGACTGATTTATAACTTTAACATACAAGTTTTTTGAGAAACAAAACAGTGCCCATGTCACTGGTAAAAATAGACTGACACACACCAGTCAATGACTTACACAAGTATTCCTGACCATCTCCCCTTCACTATCCACCCGGTTGCCATTAGCAGTTGCCTCTACCTTCCTCTACATGGGTATCTCTCAAACCTCTTTCAGGAGATATTTTAAAAAAATTATTTATTTGAGTGTCAGGGGGGAGTGAATATGGGTGTGCCAGCCGCTTTATGTATCTGGCTTTATGTGGGTACTGGGGAACCGAACCTGGGCTGTCAGGCTTTGGGAGCAGGCCTCTGATGAATCATCTCTCCAGCCCTGAAGGGGATATTTTTAAGCTTCTAGTAGTTTTAAGTGCCTACACAGAGACTGTTCCCCTCACAGCTTCAGATATGTAACTGGCCACCAGGTTTGTACATAGGAGACTAAGGCACACAAGCATAGTGCATGTTACACATACGCACAAGGCATTCCCAACACCCAATGTAACATGTCTTGAGCCTGCCCCACTCTCCTCAAACCCCAAATATGACTGCAAACTTCCTAAGATTGTACCACAATCCAGATTCTGAACTCGCTGGGTGCACAGAAATAATACAGCGACGACATAGCAGCAGAAACTCGCGCTCATTCACCACGAGCAGAGAGAGGTTCTGCTGCAGTCAGAAGACAGAAGCAGGGTCCCCCAGAGTGACTGCCCCCTCCTAGCCCGGCTCTCGGAGCCCGGGGAAGGACTCTGCCTCTTCCGCTTTCTCCTGCAGACGGAGGACCCACGTCTCGGGCGCACCCAGGCCTACGCACCGCTCGCTCTCCCAAGGCCGCCGAACCGAGGCTGGGTCCCGGCCCGACCCACGGGAGGCCTGAGGGGCGGCTCCCGGGCCTCCCGCGCAGCCTCCAGAGCCGCGGGGCCCGAACTCCACCGACCTGCGCCCGGGAACTGCTCGAGGCCCCGGCGCACGCGTCCGCGGCTGCTACGCAACCACGCCAGGACCCCGAAGAGCTGCCCCGCGAAGGCCCGAAGGACCCCGCGGGCGGGCGCTCGGGTGGCCGTCGCGGTGCCTGCCGAGCGCCGCTCCAACCTACGTGGGGGATGCGGGAGGCTGGTGGCCGGCCGCTGTCTGCGGCACGTGGATCTTGAGAGGGATAAATCTGAGCAAGTTTCTCTGCTTTCTTTTTTAACTTATTATTTATTTGAGCGAAAATGAGTGCTCCAGGGCCTCTAGCCACAGCCAACAGACTCCAGACACAAGTGCTGTCTTGTGCGTCTGGTTTTACACGAGTGCTGGGGAAATGAACCTGGGTCCTTAGGCTTTGCAGGCAAGTGCCTTAACCGCTGAGCCATATCTCTAGCCCTCAACTTAAAAGATATTTTATTTTTAACTTTTTATTGACAGCTTCCACAATTCTAGACAACAAACTGTAATTCTCTCCCTACCCCCACTTTCCTCCTCTCAAATCCACCCTCCACATTCTCTCCCCCTCCAGTTAGTCTCTATTTTGTTTTGATATCATTTTTCCTCCTGTTATGAAAGTCTTGTGTAGGTGGTGTCAGGCACTGCAGAGTCATGAGCATCAAGGCCGTTTTGCGCCTGGAAGGTTGCATGTACGCAGTTCCACCCTTCCTTTGGCTCTTACCATCTTTTCACCACTTCCTCCACAATGGACACTGAGCCTTGGAGGGTGTGATAGAGATGTCTCAGTGCTGACCACGACACTGCCACTTCTCAGCACTGTGGTGTCTTTTGAGTCATCCCAGTGGTCACCTACATCCGAAAAGAGAAGCTTCTCTAACCAAAATGAGAGTAGCATCAATATATGGGTGTACAGATTTAAAAAGTTCTTAAAAGGCAGTTTGGTGGGCATAATATATGTATTTAGCCAGACAACAGCAAGCGTTACTCTCCTAGGGCTCATGACCTTCCCTGCCATAGGCTTTTGACTAGGTCTTCAGTACCAGGCATGTACTCCCTCCAGTGGAGTGGACTCTGGCCCAATTAGAGAGCAGTTGGTTTCCCCCATATAGACTGCCACTTGTGATGGTTGACCTTTTAAGTAATCTTGGCTAGGTCTCTGAGGATGTTCACAGGAAGGCAGTAGGGGGCAGGATATAAAGAAGGTTCAGGAAAGCTAGAAAGAGACATCCCTTCCTGGGAGGGCAGTACAGGAAGGAAATTCCAGAGACTCAGGGAGAAACAAGTCTGGAACAAGTCTTAGCCACGCTAAGGCTTTAGAAAGGGGAAGGAATTCTCCCCTTCACCCCCTGCCTGTTTTGTTGGTGTGTGTATGGTGTTGTTGATAGGTTTTTCTCTCTCTGCTTGGACCCGTGAAAGGGGGAAGGCCTCTTTCACCATTATGGAACATCCCCTGGATCTGTAGCTTCAATAAATCCTTTCCTCCCATAAACTGTGTCTGGTGTGGAGGTTCATCCCAGCTGCATGTGGCTGACTACGACACCATCATTGCAACAAATTGGCACATTTGGCCTTGCTTGCAAGGTCCAGTGCTGTTTACCTTTGTTGATGACTTCTCTCTCACACAAGGCTGCATGCAGCTGTAGATTTTTCCAGCTTTCTGTTAGCTGGTTAACAGGAAGGAGGTTTCTCAGTGACCTGCAGCCAAAGCATGTGGAGTCTTCAACAATAAGGTCTTACCATATAGTTCTGGTGGGCAACCAAGAGCCTCACAAATGGCCTGTAATGTTTTGGGGGCCTCAGAAACTTCCTGGTCAATAACTCTCTGGAAGTTATCCCATCCCTGTCACTGAAACTTTTCTAGTAACAATCTATATCTTCTGGGTGTACCATTATCCAAAGAGGTAGGCTTTCATATGTATTCATAACATCTTAAATTTTGATTAACTCTCCTCCCACCCTTCCTTTACTCAATCCTTTTCCCTGACCCCACTTAGGCCATCGCACCCCCAGTAATCTGTTTATCTACTTACATATATACAACACCATGTGACTTTTGCCCTTCAGTCCATTTATATATTGTATTACATTTATCTATTTGCATGTGTTGAACCATCCCTGCATTTGTGGGAGAAAACCTACCTGGTCGGGGTGAATGATCTTTTTGATTAAAACTTGTATTCACTTTGCCAGTATTTTGTTGAAAATTTTTGCATCTATGTTCATGAGCAAGATTGATCTGTAATTTTCTTTTTATTGTTCTGTCTTTGTCTGGTTTTTAGTATCATGATAATGCTGGCTTTCTAGGAGTTTGGTAATATTCCCTCCTTTTCTATTTTATAGAAAAATTTGAGAAGCATTGGTGTTAGTTCTTCAGTGAAGTTTTGATAGAATTCACCAGTAAATCCATCTGTGCCTGGACTTTTTTAGTTGGAAGATTTTTTTAACAAGTATTTTTTT